>PVJX010006516.1:0-77123 GCA_004027295.1 Dolichotis patagonum | reverse complement strand
ATGGTAAGCATGAGGCCCCATCTCATAGCTTCGAAGTCTTTCAAAGTTTTAAATCATCAGTTGGAATGGTGTTATCCTGTTTTGTTTGACTATATCATACGTGATGATATGAACAGCTGTTTTGAAGAAAACATTATGACAGCTATTGCTGATTTAACATTATCCTTCTTAGAAGTCCTACCATGCTTTTTTTGTTCTATTACCATTGGTTCTATCTGCCACATTGTGTCTTATTGGAATTTGAATATGTGATAGTTCAAACAAATTTTTTTCTTTTTTATCAAAAATGAGATATTATAATACCCATTGATCATTTTCTGTTATTTGGTTCAGAAAGCCCTGTAATTCTTTCACTATATGCATGGCTTTATTCTATTATGTTTGATATTATTGTAATTGAAACTATGTTCAACTATAAGAGAGTAAGAGATATGGTGTTAGATACTGTTGATGTCCAGTTGACTTAATGTAAAGTACTGTGTTGCCTATGTTGTCCTCTTCTGATCTGCTCTGTACTGCCCCCTTTTGTTTTATTCTCTTTTAAATAAAAAAAAAAAGAATATAGACAGACACCCAAAAATTTTAATATTCAATGGACATTGTGTTTTCCAATATGCCATCTTATGGATCAATATCACATTACAAGGTAGACATTTTTATCCTGAAACCTAAACTCAAGGCTTCATTTAGTGCAGGGTTTTGTAGGGACATTCACTCTTTGAGGAAGTGAATATCCACTTGCATAAATTCATGGGTGGGAGAGAAAGTGTTACTGAATATACCAGACTAACGGCAGGCAGAAGCTCCTGCAGAAGCTATCTGTAAGATTATTTTGTTTGGAAGTAGAATATTCTTATAGAGGCATAGACGGCACATATGTGAAGGATTATTTTAAAATAAGGGCACGAGATATGGAACACTAAATATCTGTTCATAGGCAATCATTATAAGTTAGGCAAAAGAAATCTAGCAAGAACAAAAACAATGCTAGCATTTTATTTATATTCTGCTTTATGAATAAAATTGTAGGCAGTAATACAACGTTGTTGCTTTTAGTGTATGGCCAAGACCAATGATTAGACATAGTAGCACTTCCTAGCAGATACAGACATACAAAACCAATGTCCCATAAAGCTAAAATGCTTAAAACTCTTGTAATTCTCCTTTAATCTTTTTATGGTTGTTCTTTCACTATGTCAGGGTCAAAGCTATGAAATACTTCTTTAGCTTCTTGGATAATGTGAGGCATTATGTGCAGCATATTATTGTTACTGTCACACGGCAAGAGGTTTAGAAACAAAAGATACCCTTTAACAAACTGTCAAGTCCAGGTCATACTCTACAAAGAACTTAAAAAGGAACATAATTTTTTTCTAATTATTATTAAAACCTAGTTTATAAGTAAGAAAATGACAAAAAGGATACAGTCAATTTCTTAAATCACTAATGGAGAAAAATAATAAAACTTTCATCAAATATTATCTTCTTATCATTGAATTGATAGTCAGTTGGTTTCTTCCTGTGAGTTATTTATGGCTCTGTCTTAGTCACTTTCTTATTGCTGGGATAAAATACCCACAGTTTAAAGGGGAGGAAAGGTATTTTGGCTCACATTTTTGGAAGGTTCAGTCCTTGGCTCGCCCCAAGGCAGAAAGGACATGGTGGAAGGGTGCAGTGGAGGAAACCTCCCCCGTCATGGTCACCAGGAAGCAGAGAGCGCAAGGAGGAGCCAGGGTGGGAAATACAACCTCCCACAGGTCGGACCCTACTGACCTGCCTCTTCCAGCCAGCCTTCACCTTCTAAAGATACATTCAGCCGTGGATTCATCACAGATTAACTTTCTGATGAATTAGTGTCCCCGTGGTCTAATCACACACATTGCAATTTTGGGAGACATTTTAGATCTAAATTGTAACAGACTATATGGCAAAACTTCCTTTTCCTCAACAGTCCTGACTATCAATTGGATTATCTTCTGTAAAATGGTAACTTTTAAAATTTCAGTTTTGCATTTTAAATCCAAGGGGTTTGGTTGCAATCATTGATTATAAGTATATGTAAATGATATGATCTGCTTTCACTGTTTATTTTAGAATGAGAATATTGGGTTCTTTACCAATGTAGCTAATCTCTTCTGATCCATGATGGTGGATAGATCAGGCCATGAAACAAGAATGATGTTTAGTAATTTGTATGAAGAGTTAAAAGAGTTAGGTGCCTGTCGGCTTCTGTGCTATGTGTTAATTTAAACTTCTGTAAATTGTCTAAAATATAATCCAGATGCATTAACTCATTTCTGCTGTTTATAACTATTCTTAGACTCAGTTGTTTAAAACACAACCGTTAATTTATTCTAAGCCCATTGAAAATGTCATTCTATTTTTTATAAAGATATTTTTTACAAATGTAAATTAAGCCATCAAAATTAGTCCCTTGTTAAGACAACATTCAAAGTTTTCCTATGTAGGCCAGTCTTCCCCTCTCTTCTTTAAAAGCCATGTGTATGGTTTGATATCTCTACTCACGCAATGGAAGGATTCAGATAGGGCTTTTAGCAGAACTGTCCAGACCAGGAAGATCAGGATCAGATAACCAGCCTAAAGAGGCAAAGCACAACCAAGTGCCTACCAGACAGGAACTTAAGATTCAGAAAAATACTGAAAGTGGACAAATCCAGAGGAGAGAAGACTAGAGAGAGGAGAACAGTGTTTGCTATGGTTAGAACCCAATGCGTCATCTGTGCCATTTAACCAATAATGAGACCAGGAATCCAGGAAAGTAAAGATGGCACTTACTTAGGAAAGGCCCAAAGAGGAGTGTTTGGCATTCAGCAAAACTGGCAGCAGACATCCTAGCGTCCTGGTTGAAAAGCCACTAGGGCAGTAAGTTCAAGGTACTGGGGCAGTTCTACCTGGGCGCCCTGCAGAAGTCAGGTGAAGTATAGCCCACTCATCTTTAGAAGCAGAGGTCTATATCAGCAGAAATTTCATAAGTCTGCATCGAAATACACTTCTCTTGCTCTTCCTTGATGACGATTTTGCAGCTTTCTAATATCTTGCATTTCGTTTTTGTTTCTAGCTTGTACAAGGGCAGTGGTGTCCTGGAAAACGTTTAACAATTGGCTTTCTAGCTAAATCCAAAACAGAACAAAACAAAAAAGCCATCATGGCCGATTTCAAACTACTGGCAAACATCATTAAACATAGATTTGGGAACAGGTGTGTAGCACCAAAATATATTTCTACCAAAAATACATATATAATAAACCATAAGTAGCCTTAAGAGCTAAATGAGTATAGAATGTAGCAAAATAATTTGGAAGAGATGAGTCTTATGTATATTACCTTTAATATAAATTACTTAATCATATTCATATTATTTATTTCAAAATAATGGCTGTTTAACATAAGGCTTGCAGAATTCCTCAAAACTTAATTGTCTCTTCCTTGCCAGTAGAAGCGCCAGCTCGCCTCTAGCTACTGTCTTTGGTAGTTGCTTCTCTTCCCCTTTTGCTCTCTAGAAGGACCTTTAGAGTGACATTTCTCTAACATCCAGCTTCCCCACTGTCAGGTCTTCTTTGTGGCTGGAATGTCTAGGGCTGAAATTATTCTTCCCTTCTATCTGCTGTGGAGTTTTGAGATACTGTGTCTTATAGGCCAAATTCAATTCAGTCTGTTCCTGTTGTTGTATAGTCATGAGGTAACAGTGTTTTTTTCAATTTTTAAATAGTTTAAGAAAATACATGCACAGAAACTATATAAGGCAGATTGTGTAACCTGCAAACCTAAAATGTTTACTGTGTAGTCCTTTATAGGTAATGTTTGGAGATCCTTTCCCTAGGCATTGCAATGAACTACTCCCATAAAGAAAATGGTTGTGATGACATCTAATTCTAAAATGCAGGCAAGTCTCTGTCTTCACTATTTACCCTAAAGATTGCAAGGAGGTCAGAGCTAACTTACAATAGCCCTAGTGCTCATAGCATAAGACAGGAGCTAACTGACTGGGGACTAGAGAAGCAGTTTAGAGCTGGAGCAGGGGTAACAGGGACATGAGGACACGCCCTCATAGCTATTTTTTGGGGTCATTTTGGGCCACAATGGCACTGAAGCTGAGTCTGTGAGCAGGAGTAAGCTGGCTATATTTCTAGGATAAAAACAGTAACCTAAGAGGTGTTTTGAAAAGTAATAGGCCCCTCCTCCATACCTATATGTGCTTTCATAAGGATGTGGAGCTGGTGAATGAGGTGTGGATCTGAGAGATAAAAGAGGGAACTCATTAGATGTCGTAGTGCTAAGCATTATGGTGAATACCTGCAAAAATATCATGCAATTTTGTTTACCTTTATCATAATACTATGGTGTTTTCATTTTCTCTTTTGAGATATAATTTTTATAGGTTCTGAATCCTGTTATATAAAAGATGCTCAATAAATGTTAGGTTCAGCATCGTACTTATTTTGTAGTTTTAAAAAGGAAAAAATCGTCCTATGTACTTCCTGTGCAGAGACGGACTACTTGTTTCACAATCTGTTTGTCTGTCCTTCAGAGGTATAGTACACAGCTGGGCCACATGATGGTGTTCCTTCTCCCTCAGTTAGATCTGGCTCTGTGACTGAGTTCTGGTCAATGGAACACAGCCAGAAGTTACATACACCATTCCCTACCCTGGACTTCTGAACCTCTGCACAAGCTTCTACTTCTTCTTTCTTTCTCTGTCTGTTGATTGGATGTTGACACCCAGAACAACACGTGCCAGAGATGGAAAAACAAAACAAAACAACAAAAGCATGACCTACGTCTTGGAACGATGCTTGGAACATAGCTTGCCTTTACTCCTTATGCGATTTTAGAGCAAGAAGTTAATTTATATCAAGGCAAATTCTTTCAGTTTATCTGTCACAATAACCAGGATTACTTTAACTGGTCCACTCGTCCTCCACTCTCCCTTTTGTGTATCTGTCACAATAACCAGGATTACTTTAACTGGTCCACTCGTCCTCCACTCTCCCTTTTCTCGCCAAAATTGGGTCAGGATGAACACCACAGATAGTAACAAGAACTTGCTTAGTTCATCTATTGGTGTGACTAAATGCAGATCTTTCATTTCTTTCATTTTGCAGAAAGTTAATTTTGGAAGAGATGGAGCAGATCATTTTGTCCTGGAAAGAAACTGAACTTTAAATGCATTTTACAATAATGCAGAGACCTCCAGAAAAGGAGAAGTACTAAAAAGGTAGAATTTTTGAATAAAATAAACAGAAGTTGTATTTTTAAAAATATCATCCAGTTGTCTTCAACTCTCACAATTTACCATGATCTGTATAGAATGAATGTAACAAAAATATTCACACACTGGAGAAGAATTGGGTTGGCTTTTGCCCACAAAGATGTACCTGGACTTTTCAAATCCGGACATAATGGGATGGTTAATCACAAAGGATTGTTAAAAAGTGTTCTAGTGTATCTTCTCTGGACAATTATTGATTTATGTAAGATTCTAAAAACTAAAATTTGCCACCCTTCTTCTTTGCCTTACTTGAAAAGTCAAGAATTAAACATTAATTTTTCTAAATTTTTAAATTAAAAATATTTTTTTGCCACGCTAGAGATGAAATCCAGGGCACTGGTCATGTTACGCAAGAGCTGTACCACTGAACTATATTTCCAGCTCATTAAAAACATTTTTAAAAAAATTTTGAGACAGAACCTTACAAGTTCGTTCAGGTTGGCCTCAAATTTTTGATTCCCCCATCTCAACCTGCTAAGTAGCCAATTAAAATGTTCTCTTAAACTGGTGCAGAAAACGTGCCTGTAATCCCAGCTACTTGGGGTTAATTTAAAAAGTCATTTATTTGTTCCTCTTTTTTTTTTTGCACAGTGTAATGTTTTGTATTGTTTTTTCAAGTTAACTTCTTGACATAATTGTTGTCACATTCATAAATAATTAAAGTACATTTTGTGATTTGGATCTTGTTTTGGGACTTAACAAACACTTGCTCAATATCCAATGCTACTTTATTTTCAGTGTAACCACGTGGCAGCTGCTTTGTAGAACCTACCCCATCAGTTTCTATGTTATAGTAAGAGTCTGACAGCCAGTTTGGGCCACAAGGGCATTTCCTATAGGCACAGTAGATGGAAGTAATTACCCTTGCTGGAATTTTGGTATGACATTGGAATAACACATCTCACCTCAATAAAGCCTTGGAGAATTATTTTTCTGGTGCATTTATTGCCTTGATTTTTAGACATGTTTCTTTATGGAACTATTACATTTACTTTGTACAGGTATTTCTTCCTATGATTGAACAAAGAAAAATTAAGGGCAGCTATAAAAACTAAATTTCAAATCCTAAATATGTTTATTGCATTGACTATTATGACAAAGCTCAGATAATTCACTGTTTTTCATTTGGAATGCACACATGAGTGAATCAAATGATGCTTAGATTTTTCTTGGTTCTTCTCAATAATGGGTCAGATAAATCACCGTCTGATTGCCTATTACATTCTTGAGATTGCACTGGAAATGACTGGCAGTAAAAGGCTCCAATTCAGACTCACTTGTGTGCAAACAATAAACATTGTTTACCATTTTTATATTTATGCCAATTATTATAAGATAGTCAATAGCTAAAGATACTTAGGAAAAAAAGCAACATCTTTCCTGCAGAAAGAAATCTTGACAAAGAATTTTCTCCATTCTCTCTTGATTATGCTATTCCACAGCAAAGCAATAATGTGAGATATGCCACAATTCCTGAGTCATTTACAGATTTACTATCAATTACAAAATAATAAGCTAGAGAATGCAAACATACTGAATATTAAGGAAAAATAATACTTTTGTTGGGTTCAGATATTCTAAGTGTGTATTTTGGAATCTCTAGATTAACCCAGTTTGTTGTAAAAGCTTTCCTGTGTCTAATTTACCCCTCTTCACTGAAATAAAGCTGGTGATTACTAACATTCACATCATTTATGAGGATTTTGATCACTCATACTCTCATTTGATTTGATATTATGCTCTTTAAAAAATGGAGAAAACAATTTCTGAGATACGTAAAATGACTCATCTAATGTTTGACTAAATAGCCAAATAGAGTTTGAAATCATATATCATTTCTCCAAATCTGAACCCTTCCTTTTAGGCAAAAATAATAGTGTTAGGTAATTTAATCTTGAAGGCAGGACTTTTTGGATCATCTTTCCAAATTTACATATTTCTTTTTGCATTGACTAGTTTTCTTGGCTATTTACCTCTGGCCTAGTCAGGTTTTATAGATTGATCATGGGGCTGGATGGAGAAGAACTCTTATAAAAGGTAAAACTTTAGTTTGTCTTGCAGGAGATGATAGATTATTAGGGAGGAAACAAATTGGCATCCCAGGTGGTGGCGACTGTATGAAGCTTTTCTAGGAATCATTTTAATGGCCTCAGTGAATAATTAATGTGGTTATTCCCTGGTATGTCTTCACACTTTGGATTTTAAATGATAATTTATCATTATAAATAGTGTCTGATTCTCATGAGTGTTAGTTAAAAACTATTCCATAGAAGTTTTATTAATTAAACATATGCAATCTCTACTATAAGCTTCAAATCTTTCAGAACCTCTTGGGGTAAAGACAAGTGTTAGATGCCACAAACCAGTACACTGATTCAATTTTGGTGAGGCTCTGGAAGAGGGTTTTGGGGAAAAGAGGAGTGTTTTTAATGCTTTGCACATGGATTTCCACCTGTTCTTGCATTCTGTAAGTAGAATATCATAATATTCTGAGCAGGGCAGTGCCCTTACAGGATAAGGATGGAGGAAGGAAAGGCTTCTCTGCCTTTACTTTGTAAGAAGAGGCAGTAGGAGATTCTGCCCCATGTAGGAGCTCGGTATTTGAGAAAGCAGGAGTCGCATTACTCTCACACAGAGCGTTCTGAGCACACATTATAGAGGGAAGTTGAAGGGTGAAACCCACTGAATGATGTATTTAGGACACACCAAGAGAAAGTCGGTGCTATAATGGGAAAAGGAGATGGATAGTCCCAGGAATTCGCACAGCTACTGGTGGAAGAGGCTGTAGATAATAGGAAAAGGCCAGCCATCTGCAGGGAGGGGAAAAGGACTAAGCCTGTGTGAACGTGTGCTGGGGGAAGTCAAAACAAGCAGGAGTTCTTATTCATTTGAGTTCCCCTTGACTTCTACACTGTTCCCATCTTACGCATAGACACACTTAGTGTTTAGCATTCACACTGCAATAATATCAGATATATACATAGATGTGGTTTCTAAGACTTTTTACTGGGGAGACAGCAATGTTAAGTTTCTGAATTTGTATTGGCTCTGGTGTGGCTGATATCAGAGAGTGTCACGTAGCTGGTTTCCAGGTGGTGATCCACCTGGGCATAGAGATTGTTGTGTGAACATAAATTACTTAATAAGAGGTCAAAGTGTTTCAGTGAGAATTTTTATTTCAATCTCTAATTTCCATTTGAGAATTCTCTTCTTTGGGAGCACAACTAAATTAGATTTTTCAGCTTAAAGAGCCAGGTTTGAAAACATGTGAAATGTACTCCATTGCCAATCCATCCCTTTTCCATCGTGGGCTGGTGCTTTAGGCAATGGCCTAAGCTTTCTGCCCTGGGTATAGCCCAGGGAACGGGGCTCACTGAGGATGGTATGCATCACAAAACAACTGGTCCACAAAACATAGGAAGAGTTGAACTCTGGGAGGGGATTTAAGAGATGCAGTTTGGTGTGTGCACACTCACCCACTCTGCGGAAGAGGATGCACGGGAAGTGACACGTATAAACTAGGAGTGGGTGAAAGGAGGCAGGAAGAATAGAACACATGTAGAGCTGTAGCTGCCAGTATTCTCCTGCCATTGCTAACAGTCAGCACCTGGCTCCTTTTCCTCCCACAAAAGGACAGGTTATCAGCCCTAGCCTTTTGATCCGACGCCCTCTTTCTTCTTCATGGAAGATGACTGTTGGTTAGAGCATTGTTCATCTGGATTTATATATTCTCAGCAAGGCTATTTTATCATTGCTGATCTGCCTAAGAATGTAAATGAGTACATTTAAATATCATGTTCTCAACAATTTTATGCTTTGTTCGAAGCTCAAAATAAAGCTACCCAGGTGTTCTTTTATAAATAGGACTGCATGAATTTCAACAAACCTTTGCATTATTCATTACAACAAAAGAATCGGAGTTCCTTCTCTAGATATAACTAATTTTAGCACCTTTTTAAAGTAATAAACTAACTGGGGGTAATTAACACATCACTAAACATTTCTTCACCAGCTGTATCAACCCTGACTTTTCAACCATTGTGTTAGATGAACAATTATTCTGAGACCCGGTAAAAGTTGTTATCTGTTATCAATTTATGGTCATGGTGATTTTATGTTACCATAGCTTCCTTTTAATTCAAACCCTTGGCAAACAATTTAAATGAGATCTGCTACACAACAGTGCTAATCTCATGGTTGAAATATTAAAACTTCATGCATGAAAGATTTATCCTTTTAATTAGATTCATCACACCACACATCACTTACCCTCTCCAATTAAAACCCAGTTAGTTTGCAAACCATTTATCTAAAACATCCACCTAGGGCTGGGGATATAGCTCAGCAGCACAGTGCCTGCCTGGCAAGCACAAGGTCCTGAGTTCAATTCCCGGTACAAAAAAAATTTACCTAGTGAAAATGCAAATTATGTAATAAATTTTCTGACCTGGTTAAAATGGGCAACAACTGGCTATGCCTAAACTGGAACTCTTCTTTCTCTGTCAAGAATTCCTTACTAAATAGGCAGCTAGTTCAATTCCCAGTACAAAAATAGATAAATAAATAAATAGGCAGTTGGCACCACATTTTTTAAAAAAAGGCTTCTATGAGCTACATAAAATAGTATGCATGACAAAGAACAGTCAGTAATGAATTGTTTAACATTTTCAAAGTTATTTCCATCAATGCTCACAACTGAGTTGGTTTGCTCAGTCATTTGCTTATCAGAACTGTCTTGAGACAGGGATGTTCTCTATTAGAGAGGTCCCTCAAATGGCCCCTTTTAGTTGTGGGGTAAGATATAGCTTGAGGTGTGTTGACCTGACAGAGGTTTTGCTTTCTCATCTTGCTTGACTATAAAATTTAAATATTGTTGAGGAACAGTGTTTTAATCACTTTCTTATCACTGGAGCAAAAATATCAATACCCACAACATAAAGGAGGAGCGGATGATGCCGGCTCTTGATTTTTGGTTTTCAGAGGATTTAGTTCTCAGTTGGTTGGCTGCAAAGTGGAAAGCACATGGTGGAGAGGCCTGGTAGAAGACAGCAGCTCAACCCATGACATCCAGGAAGCAGAAAGAGAAGGGAGGAGCCAGGCAGGGAGTGACCTACCTTCCCCAACACCTCCTACTGGCACACTTAGCTATGGATTAATACACTGGTGTGTATAGTGTCCTCTTATCCAATCATCTTCCAAGAGCCCTATCTCTCAATGCATGAGACTCCTGGGAGACACTGTAGATCTAAACTACAACAAAGAGCAAGGGAAATTTTCACAGGGACCAAACGCTTTTCTTGGAGGGGAAAGATTACTGTTTTTATGCATTCTCTTATGAGTTTCAATGTTTTATCGTGTAGAGGTAGCCCTGACAGAATTAGACTTTCAAAGCTCAGAGAGATTTAGTGATAATTTATCCCAAGAATGAGGATATTTGCACAAAAGAGCTGGTTGTGGTCACATTTTCCAGGTAAGGGTAGGAAACAAGTACTGAGAAAATACGACTTTGTGTGTGAGTGATAGTGGGGACAGTCACCAGAAAAGTTGTAGTATGAAGTGATTAAGCCAGAGTTTAGGTAATACTGGTGAGGAAATATCTTTCACTCCTGTTTCTACCTGCAAAACTATAGAGGGGGAAGTAATGGTCCCACACCACCAGGATCTGTTCAGAGCAGGCTCTGCAAAAATGATCACAGGGAAAGAGACAGGCACTGTTTGGTATGTCTGCTCTTCCTCAGGAGGTGGTTTCCAAATGCCACAAAACTGACAAGTCCTGACTGGGCAGGACTGGCTATAGAACTCTACCCTCTTCAAAAGCAGAAAAAGACATGAGCCCTCTATGAAAACCAGTCTCTATGTGTGATGGAGACACACACTCACATGTATAATCCTATAACCTACTACTTGACCAAGTTGCACTCAGCAACTATAGAAACCGAAAAAAAACCCTAGGATAAATATTTATTTTATTCATTCAACTTTAAGCTTTTTAATACATTTCTTTTTTTAAATTTTTTTAAAAATTTTATTTAAAGAGAAAAAAAACCCAAACAAAATAAAACAGAATAAAGGGTAGCAACAATACAGAATTCCAAGGAAAAAAGGAAAAGAACAGCAACAACAAAAAAACACTAAGAAATCATTACTGGACAAATTACATACTGACATCTTGGAAATAGTTGTTCAAATTACAACATTAAAACATGCAAAGTAGACATTCAAACAGTGAGACTGTTAACAGTTCTGCTCCACAATCTGACAAAAACAGCAATATGGTCATCCATCTTACACACTCAAACATACATGCAATTATATCAAAAGAGTAAAATTAAACACAACAAAACAGAACAAAGTGGGTCACAAGAAAGCAATGTAAGAGACCTAAATTTCAAAGCTAGACAATCGGAGATACTCACTCTCTATCATATTGACTCTTGTTCTCTTCCAAATAGTTGTCCATATTGTCACATACAGGGAATTCACATGTTTAGTACATTTCTCAAGAAGTAATTTTATTTGAAGAAAAAAAGTCAAAAAGAGAAGATTTGGAAGTATTTTGCCAACATGATGGCCAGAAGAAAGGACAATATATATTTCGAACATGCCCATGTGAGTGATTTATTATCAGTGAGTTTGAAGACTAACTCTAGTTAGGAGTGGGGGGAAAACTGAAGTGAGGCAATTCCAAATATGTTTTAAAATGGTATTATTACAAGGAACAAAGTAAATGGTCCAGGTTGAATTTACACAAAACTTTGCAAGTTTTGATAGATAATATTTTGCACATGCTCATTAAATGAATGTGGAACAAATATGTGTGGACCACATAAGCATTTAAGGGGATAGTAACTAACTAGTACATCCAGGTGGCCCACTCATCCCATTTCCGCCTGGGCAAACCCAGAAGGAGCTCTGGACTGTGTTGGGAACTGATATTGCCCCGAAGTCTTAGCACTTCTAAGTTATGTTTATTTTAAACCAAAGAAAACTGCAAATTCCATATAACTCTCTGGAATCTTGTCTTCATTACCTGGTATCTGAGAATCCTTGGCACACTGAGAATTTCTATGCTAAATTCGCAAAGCACTTCCCCATGAACTGACATTAGCAATTCAGTTCAGTAATTACATTTGACATATCTTTGCTATCTCCATTAAAGTATCATTGCATGTATCAGTATTTCAAGGTCAAGAATAATATCTAAGTTCATGGCACATAGGGGGCCTTAATCCTTTGGGAGGAGTCATTCCCCTATTCACTTCCTCATTCTTTTCCACAAAGATTTGCTAAATACCTACTGTGTGCCAGGATCTCTTTTAGGCTTTAAGCATTGGTGAACAAAATGGGCAAAATTTTTGTTCTTGTAGAACTTACAGCTTATTGACAGGATAAGAGAACAAACAAACCAAAAAAGAAAAATATTCTGTATTAGAAAGTATAAAAAATACTCTATATTAATAAAAGGAGAGAGAAACACAGAAGGGGAAGGGATATAACATGGTAGATATAATATGTATATGGTATATACATATGTATGGTATATGATATAATAGTTATATCATATATAATTATCACATATTATAGTATATAATATATGATATAATATGTATGCTAATATAATATGTATATCTACCAATTCTAAAGATGAGTATAACTATCATATACCACAAACATATATTAATAAAAAAGAGACAGATAAACCAGGGATATTACACTCAGATAACTTGTGTTAATGTATGTGTGTTATAATTTTAAGAAGCGGTTACAGAAGGGGTCACTAATAAAGTAATGTTTGAACAACCACTGCAGGAAGAACTTCCTAGAAGAAGGAATGGCAAGTGCAAAGTTCTGGAGGTGGAAGGTTGCCTCAGACAAATGCAGGAAGGCTAAGACGTTGATTTAGTTTAGGGGTGATGGATGTTGGGGCAGTGTGTGTAGTGGGCATGATGAGGAGTGGTCAGGTCCAGAGGTACTCTAAAGGAGGAGGCCTGAGGGTTCGTAATTAATTGGCTATCTAGTGAGAGCAGAAGGACTGTTTTGTGCAGCATATCTGATTAACTAGCTTACCAGGTTTCCTTGACCTCTGTATCTCCCTTGACCAGCCACCAAATCTGCCCTCTTCCGCTGAATTGCCTGAGGCCTAGACGCTCACTTGGCATAGCCATTCAGGCACACAGCCTCTTCTCTAAAGAAGCTTGGATACCTATGCATTAGAATGCTTACTTGGGGGCTTCTGGAGGAATATTCACCCCTTTTTGGATCTACTGAGAATTTTGAATGTTGAAGTACAAGGCTGCAGGAAGACTTCTAGCTGAATGTAAACTCCTGAACTGGAATAACAGAAAAAATATAGTCAAGATGGAGTCCTAGGAAGTTTCAGAGGAGAGCTGGTTACACAGCTTTTTTCTTTTTAACTTTACAGAGATACATCAAAAGTAGGTGTGAACAGTTGAAAGGGTGGCATAGAACTCTTGTATAGACCCAGGAGGGAAAAATGCCTTTCATATTTTAGTGTAGTCAAACCTGTAAACAAACCTTTTGTTCTAGGAGTGTGGCAGACTATCTGCCAACAGCATGGATAGGTCAGGTATGTTTCGTCTCAGAAAATGGCAGCCTGCGCCCACATGGTGCAGCAGTGAAATGGATCCCAGTGGACGTTTGAGAGACATAGGGGTTAACACATAATGGTGATAATGTACGCAGGTGCACACTGAGGGCTTAGTGCATTTGGAGAACAGAAGTTGTGTAATAAAAGGATGTATTCAATATTCTCAAATCGGAAAATGTTGAATAGGCGCTGGAAATAAGTAGGGCACATATTGAGACAGATTATTGGGGAATTCAGTAATCAAGGGCAGATTTAGAAATGGAGCATGAGGAAGCATTTCTTTTTCTCGTGCCTGATGGGGCTGTTTGAATAATTGGAACATCTGTCACATTGTATTTACGTCAAGTTCTGACTGCTGTGCGCAAGCAACTTGAGGGTAGGAATGGTGTCTTATGTTACTCTGTAGATCTGTGGTTGGATGAGTGCATGGGTACACAAAGGGATGAAGGGAAGGATGGGTGCATGGATAGATAGATAAATGAATGTATGAATAAATAAGTAAATGACCACAACATTGATAAATTTTCCTAAAATGATGCTATATCACACATATACATGCCCATAAGCATACTTAAGTTATCATAATTATTACCATCTTAATTTGATGCTAACAGTTTGAAAGACAGAAATGAACTCTCAATATTTATTTTCTGTAGTATTTTAAATTTAAAAGCTTTTTCATTAAGAAATAATTTTCAACTTAAAATAATGTAAAAGAAAAAGCAATAGGGGCCAGGAATTTAGGTCATAGGCACAGTACATGCCTAGAAATCATTAGGGCCTAAGTTCAATTCTCAGTATCCTCCCCCACAAAAAAAGTAATAATGTGAATACCTTATTTGAAACCTCATTAAAAATAGCTGTAAAAATGATAACATGTATGGTGGAATTGTTAAGATTCAACACTAATTGCACATTTGACAATATTGAAGAATTTTTTCTAGTTGTGATAATGGTAACGTGGTTATATTTAAGAAACGAAGAGTTATTCTATGTAATAAATGTTTTACAACATCTATAGATGAAATATTATAAAATATGGGATTTACTTCAGAGGTAACCCAGGTGACTGAGGAGTATGAATATGGCAGCACTGACCAATGTTTGATGGCTGTGGAGACCTGGTGACATTATTTATACTACTCTATTTTAAATATGTTTTTTAAGATTCTCTGATAATTAAAACTTGAAAAAACTAAAATGCATATTAAGGACTTGAAAGTCAGTGTAGCAGACAGTGGTGTTTTAAGTTAATCATGACAAGCATGCTCTTAACTTCCCCATTCATCTAATGTGTCACTACTCTACCTGCAAAGTCACAGAGCAATAGGTGACCTGGTGATGGACACAGTTTTTTTAAAAAAGTAATTTAAATTTTAAAAAATTCTTGAATACATTTTCTTTCTTGTATTATAAAGCACTTTATAAAGGATGTATAAGCCCCATCTTTTGTTCTTTAGAGCGAATCTTAGCATAAATCTTCTTGATATGTTTAACTAAGATTCAGTACAATAAAATGCTAGATGCCTTTCTTCTGACAAAGGTGTATGCTTACACTCCTATCATTTGTTCAGCTTTCTCCTGAGGGCTTGGCTGTTTACATTCCGCATGACTGTTTTATGTTGCAATTGAAAAGACTTCAGAACACCAATTTCACATGCTTTAAGTTCTACATGGTCTTGCATAAGTAACTGCCTGCAGAATTCTGACAGTATGCACAGATATATGCCTAATTATGCTTTTGAACTTAATGAAATGAATATAATTCCATCCTCTGATCGCAAGCTAGATATTTAAATTTTTAATTGGCTATTATTTTTCCAAGTGCGTTTATTACATTTTGAAGTTGAATTAAGTTGGAAAGTATAAGTGAACAAAATTCTGGTATTCCACATTTGAAATTTATGGTTACACATATTTCTAATAGTAGCTGGGTACATTTCACATGTGAATTACGCATACATTTATGTAAATATACTATGGGAAAATTAGGACTCTCTACCTCAGAGGCCAAGCCTGCTGTTGTTGTTACTGTTTTTCAGAGGTCATTGTTCCATCTTCAGTATAACTAAATCCATGTTTGTAACTTTGCTCCAGAGGACATTTTGTGCTCCAGTGAAGTAGTAGTTGTTTGGCTATTCAAACTTTCCAACTGAAGGACTGGTAATATTGAGGCAGGTAATACGCACAAGTAAAGGCAGCTGGATAGAGTGGTCCCCAGAGAAGCCTTCCCTGTTCAAGGGCAACACTTCTTAGTTCTGATCGGTTGTACATTGTGTGCATAATGTATCCAGATGTGCCTGTATTTCAAGAGAAGCCATAACTCTTGATTTTCATGTTAACTATCCTAATTTTTAAAATGTGTGCCAAATACATTTTTCCTGACCAAGGCAACACTGATCTAGGACAAAGAGCTTCTGATAGCTTGTTGCCCTAAAATTTCTAAAACTTGTTTGCTTGTTCAATGTATGTGCTTATTTCTTTTTATTGGGACAAGAATATTGGTCTATTAATCATCTCACAGGATCTCTATATGCTGACCGTACACGCTGAAGGAAGACATGAGGCCACTTTGTTGATTCAGTTCAGCAGAGTAGATTGGAAACAGCTGGAGGATGGGGAAACAGACACTTTTCTCACTGAGTAGTGAGAGGGTAAACTGGAAGACTTGAACAGAGAGCAATTTAGCAATATGTATAATAATTTTATGGTAATATCCTATCTTTAACTCAGCAGCTATACTTCTCTTAAGATATTAAATCACATAAGTTTAAAATCATAAAGATTCATATAAGGTAGTATATCTCAGTAGCATCTGTGACATTAAATATTGAAACAACAAAATGTGTAACAATAGGCAATCATCTAAATTATGATACAAGTGTTCTTGTGTAGTGTAAGAATTTGTGTAATTAAAGAAACAGAAATAAATATTTTAAATGAAAGAGAAGAGTTGTGATCTGTAACACATTTTAAACCACCCTAAAGAAGCTCTAGTTCTAATTCTTTGGAATGGAGTTTGTTTAAATCTGTCAGTTGTACATGATGGAAGGAAGTGCATATAAACGAAGGAAAAGAAAATAATCAGAAGACCGAATGCATCTGGTGGAACTCACACCAGGAGATGAAACTGATCTTAACAGGACACTGAGCTCTAGATTAATCTGAGGGTCAGCAGGAGGCATGATGGAGGAGGGGAGTTTAGTGACTTCAAAGGATGCATAATGGAAGAGGGATTTGAGGGACTTCAAAGCTGCGGTCACGTCTGTGACTGTAATGTTAGATCACATCACATAAGTCAGATCTGGCTTTTGTTGCATATTTATTGCTTAATGCTTCCCCTTACAGGGTCCTGAACTGCATATGGCTTACAGGTATGGACAAATTACATTTCTTTATAATTCAGTTGTTATTTACTGCCCATTTGCCAAGAAAGCTCCTATTTTACCTGTCTATGAATTGCTGCTCATACTTCTAGGTTACCTCTATCTTTGCTGTCTTAGTTACTTTTTCATTGCTGAGACAAAATACCCAATACCCAAAGTTAAAGGGGGGAAGCTTTATTTGGTTCACATTTTGTAAAGGTTTCAGTTTATAGTTGACTGGCTCCAAGGCAGAGCAGCATTGCAGAGGAGAAACAGTTCATGGCAGCTATCAGGCAGAAGTCAGCAAGGTAAGAGACCAGCCTCTTTCTGTCTCTTATATTTTATCCAGGATATTCAACCTTAGGGAGAGTAACACTAACACCTTTAATCCTAGCACCCTTAATTCTAGCATTGTGCCACGAATTAATCCCAGCATTACACACTCTAGATTCGGCTACCTCTGAAAAGGCCCATTTATGACTGCATGAAACTTTAGGGGGCATTGAGACATAAACCATAACATTCCAACCCTGGCCTTCCAAAGACTCATGCACATCCCTTTATGCAAATGTCATTTAGTCCATCTCTGAGAGTTGCCAAAGTTCTAAAAGTTTCAGCTTTTTGTTTTTGGTACTGGGGATTGAACTCAGGACCTCACACTTGCCAGGCAGGCATCTATGCCTGCTGAGCTAAATCCCCAGCCTTAAAAGTTTCAGCTTTGCTGAAAAATTCAAGTCCAAACCTCCTCTAAGATTTAAGGCATACTCTTAACTTTGAGCCCCTATACCAATGGAAAAAAAGTTAACATTCAATCGCACAAGACAGACTTTTCCATTCCAAAAAGTACAAAACAGAGGGATCAAAAGGAATGGGACCAAAGCAAGTCCAAAATCCAGCAGGGCAAATATTACGTCCTGTAACTCTAAAGGGCTTAGCTGGCACTGCATATGTTGTTCCCATGGCTTCTTTCTCGGGCAGCGCTGCTCTCTCCTTGCAGTTTTCCTCAGATGATCAACATTTTTGGCTTCTCCAAATTTCTGGGGTCTCCTCTGCACCTTCAGCGTCACACTCACAGCATCAGACACTACTCTCTCAGGGTCACAGTGCCTGGCCTCCCAGGCATTCTTTTGAAATCTAGGTGGAAGCCTTTCTGAATCCCAAACTCTTGCATTCTGCATGCATTTAAAACCAGCACCATGTGGATGGCACAAAGTCTACTGTCAGCTGAAACATTAACCAAGCTTCCTTTTCTCTTGGCTGTAGAGGTCTAGTGCTCATGAACCAAATTCCCAGGAACAACTTCCTCAGGTTATCGCCATTCTGGAATATGGTGTTCCGGGGCTTTTTTCTCAAAGCAGTCTTTCCAGTTTTGAGCCTGAAAAGGGCAGAATCCTGCTGGTGTTTGTGATATCCTCAGGCCATTTTTTTCTATTGTCTTGTTCCTTCTCAGCAATGAAGATCTCCTCTGCTCTATCTTTGCAGTCCACAGCTTCACTGGTGCTTCCTTACTAGCCAAACCAACAACATTTTAAACCATTCTGCTGGGATTTTTACTCTTAATTCTCAGCATAGATTTAACTACAAGCTTCCAAAAGTATCCATGCCATGGCCTCAATATTAAACTGTTTTGATATTTCTTCTTCAAGATTCATTAGTCTGTTGCTCTTAGTCTCAAAGTCTCTAGACAAGAGCAAAATGCAGACAAACTTTCTACCAAGCTGTAACACAAATCATCTGGAATCCAATAATTAATTAAATCTTTCTTCCCAGCAGAAGCCTCCCAAACCTGGTCTATACCAGCAGAATTTCTAGCAGCATTCTGACCTTCTGAGCTCTGACCAGAATCTGCCATCAAGTACAGCCTCAGGGACTCCAGCGCTTCTTTTTCAGTGGGCATCTCCAAACTTCTCCAAATTCTTCCCACAACACAGTCCAAAAGGTTCCTGAACCATGATCAGGTATAGTGACCTGACCCCACTTCTCTGGTACCAAATTCTGTCTTAGTTTCATTTTTACCAGCTATACAAGGTTCCCAATAACTAAAGCTACAGGAGGAAAAGTTTATTTAGCTTACAGTTTGTAGAGTTTTCAGTTTATAGTTGGCTGGCCAAACCAAGCTGGCATAGCAGAACAGCATTGCAGGGGAGAAATTGTTCATGGACCCAGAAGTCAGAAAGGCAAGGGACCAATCGCTTTCTGTCCTTTATATTTTATCCAAGCTACCCACCCTTAGAGCAAGTAACTCTCACACCGTTAATCCTAGCACCCTGAATCCTAGCCTTGCACCACGAATCAGTCCCCACATTACAGTCTAGATCCAGCCACTTCTGAAAGGCCCCACCTATGACCACAAGAGGCATTGGGGGATATCTAGACACAGGCCATAGTATTTGAACTTCTCCCCTCTTTTGTAATCATTTATGTTTCTGCTTTCTCCGCTGAGCTGAGATTTGTTTTGAAAGGGAAACTGTTTCTTCTTTGTGCTTTCTATCAGGAGTACAGTATCTGGCACCCAGTGAGCAGTTTCATGCTTGCTTGGTTATAGTCTCTGTAAATTGTATGACCTGCAAATTGTGCTGTGTCAAACTATACAACTGTGTGTGGTGAATTTAGGCCCTAACACTCTTCAGTTTCTTCCATTATTTATCTTAGGGCCTGTTCTCTGCCATCATAGACAAAATGCCCATCCTTCTCCACCTAATCTACAATACTCAGTGCCTAAAATACTGGCTTGCACAATCTCAATACTCACAGATTTTTTAAAAGTGGCTATACTGTATATGTTTGTTTTATAAGCTCAAATTTTCTTTTGTATAGGACACTACTGTGTTTCATAATTTTATTTTTAAAAAGAAGGAAAATGGACACCATTGATGGAAATATAATCTCATTTGTTTCCAAAAGAATTTTTTGCTAAAAATATTTGTATTGCAGTACTTTATATATTGGAAATGAGTCTTCTGTGATATTTATTCTCAATAGTTTAGAGATCAATAAAGCAATCTGAAAAATTAAAATGAGTTCTTATGATCTTTGCATTCCCTGTATTGTGATTGTCTGGATATTTAAGATAAAATGGAATTTTTGAAAAAACACTGGTATATAATAGTGGAGTCATATTCTCAATTGATCTCAAATTAATCATTTTACGATATGGAAACTAAAACTATACAAAATTATAATAACTCACCCAAATAATGTATATAGTTTGATACTTCTGATCACGAACTGTCGTCTCTACACTACATTCTAAAACTTTATTTTTTCTCCTCTTTCCAAAAGACTATAATCTTCACTAGAGTCTGGATTCAATTTTTTTCATCTTTTCTCACATCACTGGTAAGCTTCAGTTGTAAGCCTTTAAATTTTGTTTATCTCTGTTAAGTTTATAATACTTCTCTTCATTAAATATTGTTTTTTTGTGTTCAGAGACATACATTGTGTATTATAGAGTTCATTTCTTAAATGGAAGGCTTTTGTTAAATACATTAAAAAGAATTATTTTCCTCAGGTTAAATAAATAGAAATCCTTCACTGTCTTGGTCTGAACATAGATTTTCTGTCAAATTTTTAGGAATAAATTTAAACTGAAATCAACTTGCACACTATTTAATGAGAATGGATTTTTTTAATCTTTACTAATACATTCTTACTTGATTTCCTTATGTGTGTGGAAGACATTGTATTTCTATAAATTGTTGGAAGAAAACAGAAAGATGATTAAATTTCAAGAACACAGTGATCCTACCTCAGTCTTTCACATTTCTCTGTGCTTTCTATGTGCCATGCAAGGTTGTATTTCTAGGTCAGTGATGGCGAACCTTTTATGGATTGAGTGCCCAAATGGCAACCCAAAATCCACTTATTTACCCCAAAGTGCCAGCACTGCAATTGCACCCGGACACAGAGGTTTTAATTTAGAAAAATATAGCTGTTATTTGATGCTGGGTTGCTGGGGTGACTTGGTTCACGTGCCATCAGAAAGGGTGCTACACACCCACTGTGGCATGTCTGCCATAGGTTTGCCTCCACTGTTCTAGGTTGTTTGGTTGTCCAGCACTTATGTGTAACACTCTGAGGTAGTTTTCTCAATGCTCAGCAAAACATGATAACTTACACTTTCAGAAACCACTGCAGCTCCAGGCCAGCTTTCTAAAATTAACGGAGCATCTCAGAATGATTCTGTCATGGATATGTCTGCAAATTTGTCGCTGTTTTAATTTCCTCAAAGGAATTTTGAAAGAAAAACATCTTAAATTACAGAGAATATATTTTATTATAAAATATTTCAAGTGTACATAAAAGTGAAGAGAATAGTAAAGTGAAAATCTATGTATTCATCACCAAGCTTGATTAATGGAATATGAAAATAGCCACACAAGTCTGTTCAATATCTGCCTAGATCTCGCTCTTCCTCCTCTTGTCCAAAAGCAGTCATTATCTGCATTCAGTGTGTCACACTTCCTTTCAGGTTTTTACTTTATATATATATTTGACAATAAACTCAAGATTTGGTAATATTTTATATACTCCTAAATAGCACACAAATTATCTCAACCTCTGTGTATCCTTCAATAGCTCACTTCTCTTTTGTTGCTCAAATAATGTTTTTTGAAAACTACCCATATCATTATGCAGTATATAATTCTAGTTTCTCACTTTTATAGTAGTATAGAGTTATACTGTATTGGTAGATTATAATTTATTTTTCCATTTCCATAATGATGGTCATTTAGGCTAATTCATCTTTTTTTGTTATTACCAACAATGCTTCATTGAAAATTGCTCAAAGGTATGTGGTTTTAAATAGAAAAAATGGAAGCTATACTAAATCTTTTACCATTCCCTCACAGTAAATATGCTAAAGATTTTGTTTTTAATATGCTGGTTGCTCTTCCTAAATATGTGCTTTCAGTACATGTCAATAAATTGTTTTTGGAAACTATTACATATATTTGTAATATATGTGTAACACATATGTGTATATCTATATCACAAATATCATATATATCTCATAAATATACATATCACAGAGACATGAGTTCAAAAAACATTGAAAATATTTATTTGGAAAATTATCCTCTCTTGGTCTGAAATATTACAATATACCACAACTCAAAGGTGTAACTTAATCAAAATTAAGACCCTTTTTAAAAAACTCAAGTAGAGTTTGGAGCATGTACCTCTTCTTCCCTCAAACTTCTCCTTTGTCTTTTAATGTAACACTTATTAATGGCAATAAACACCTTCTACAATCTGGAAAACTTTTAGGCAAGTTAGAGGTTTGATTCCAAGATTTTAGATATACAAACTGGGCAGTTTAGTAGGTAACATATACCATATCTATAAGAACACAAGCAACAATGAAAATACATCGATATTTACATCACTGAAGTTTTCTCTCCATAGAAAAATTTATTTGGACAAATTTTCATCCATAATCCACTTTATTTTGAAGGTGTGTATTTAGAATTATGAACTGAGTGGTAGCTAGGCCTGAAAGTTTTTCCTCACAGTGAAGGACAGAAATCTCAGAACACTTATCTTTTCTGAAAGAAAATCCCCAACTCAGCTTTAAATTTGTTAACTCTTTTTACTGAACTTTGTAAGAAAAAAAGGAAGACTGTAATCATTGTTCATCTCAGGATAATAAGATCCTCCTTTTCTAGTAATACAGTCCATAAAACAGCTGATGTTTTAGACTGGAAATCTACTTCCGTACAATAGAAGTGGGGGGGGATGAGAGCACCCCAGCACTTTGGATTTGGGGAAATATCTTCTTACGTTCAGAACCTGCCCTATCTGATACCAGCTGTGTAAGGCTGTCAGCATCAGTTTGCATCTTGTATTCGTAAAGCTTGTCATGAAAACTAAACAGAAATGAAATTTTCTATTCTGACCTTATCCCCAGTGGATTATTTTGTGCAAACCATTGTGTTCATGGCCCTTTTCATGGACCACAGGCTCAAATGATGAGTGTGGTTTGGACCGAGTGAAGGCCAGGGTGAGGGCATCTGCCTGTGGTGGGGCCCTTGAACAGGTCAGGACGACTGAGGCACACAGAAAGAGAACACAAAGGGGAGTGTGGGCAGTGGGTGGGGTGGAGACTGCCAAGACGGGGAGAGAGAAGGGGTTAGGGTCAGGTTGTGGAAGGTGCTTACTGCCATGAACAGGTGTTGTGCTAATAAGATGAAGGAGAAGTTTGGGGGAAGATGAGGTACATGCTCCAAACTCTGCTTGAGTTTTTTTTTAAATGTGTCTTGATTTTGATTAACTTGCACCGTCTGGTTGGGGTACAGTATAACACCCCCACAATGCATTCTGTGTGCATTGACCAAGAGAGGGCAATTAACATTTCTGTTTCCTTGTCATTTCTTTATGTTTGAAGACTCTGAGCTCCTCTCTTCTAGTTCTCCATAAAATGAGTAATATTCTGTTGTGAACGATCAGCACCTCATTGTGCAGAGAAATGCTAGAACTCATTCCTTGGCTTACTGTCAACTCCAACTCTAAGAAAGTCACATGGCAGCAAAGTGGAAGAGGGGCTGTGGGAAGGTGGTAGAGACAGGTTTGGGAGAGGTAATGTTGTTAGTAAATGCAGGATGTTGTGAAGGAAAAGAAGAATCTGACAGATTTTTATAGGAACAGGTGGGAAAACTTGCATGCCTGTTTTCTCAAGGCTGAAGAAGCAGGAGTTTAGGTCTCCTGAGGTGTCAAGCTTGGAGGTTTGGAGAATGATGAAACCACTGTTTGGGCAGTGTCAGGAAGGGAAGGTGCTAAAAGGAGTGCAGGAACGTGTTCTCTTCAGACACACAGATGTTCAATATCCAGATAAGAGACACTCAGGAGTGGAAGATAAGGAATTTGCTCCGAATAGGTGAAGATTTGGAGGCTTATAACTTTGAAGGCAAAGAAGGCTTGGCTTTGCCTCACCTGGCATAACATCCTGCCTTCTAGGTTGTTCCGACTCCTTCGGGTTAGCAGTCTTCTGTGTGCTGAGTGAGCCCGAGCAGATGTCAACCCCCTGAATGTAGCAAGAGACTCCACATACCTCCATTAAAGATATAGAAGCAATAATAGAAGGAGCTCTCCTATATTGATCACAAAATATATAGCACATAGTTTATGTAGTTTGTTTCATTGCATCATCACTGTAGTATCATCTTTCAACAAGTAAGAGAGTCAAGAAATTAACCATGGCTGGGAATATAGGTCACTTATAAAGGCTCTGATCACAGCAAGTCTGAAGTAGGAATAGAGATGGCTGATGACTCTGGTGCTTTCATCTCCACAGAAGTTCAAGCTTAGCTTGGCCTCTGCTTGTGGAATCAAGGTGCTTGATCCTATTGTTATTGATTATACTACGTTAGCCAAGGTGATATCGTTGTTTTGATCAGTTGTTTTTATGCTCATGCATAGGTAAATAGACAGATGGGTATATAGTAATGAGATCTATAAAAATATGTGACTCCTCAGACTACATAGCGTAGCACATTGCATTGGTAGACCCAATTCTTCCCTCTTTTCTTGAACTTTGCAGTATTTCCTGCCATGGGTATTTGACCTGCCCCGTCTCTTCACACTGAACTCAAATCGTGCTACATGTTTTTGTTAATGGAAGATTAGCAGATTTGAAGAAGCAGAGGTTTAAAATAGGGTTAGGATGTACTTGGACTGCTCTCCTGCCATTATCCTAAGAATTTATCTGGGCTAGCTTGCTCAATGATGTGAGAATCATGGAGCAGAATCAACTCTTCTCTTACCCCAACCCAATCCAGCCTTTATCAGTGCATATCCTGGAATCCCCCAGATACACGAGTGGGTCCAACAAAGATCAGAAAAGGCTTTAATCTACCCACTTCCTATTTGACCACAGATGCTTAGGGAATGAACACTTGTAGTATCACTGATGTTAGTACTTAATTGCTAAGCAATCTTACTGTGCCAGTGGGAAACTGGTATGTCTTGAGACTCTTTTCAAATTGGTATATAAAAACTTATCTCTTTTGCTTTAACTAACTGCACAATATTCCATTTCATGTAAGTACTATATTTAATTCATCTTCTGTTGACAGGCATTTAGGTTAGTTCCAGGCTTTTGCTAGCTAAACAACACTGTCATGAGCAAACATAGATAGATATATTTATATACTTGGCATATTGATTCTAAGGATAAATTCAGAGATAGAACTGCTAGGTTAAAGGCTAGGTGCATTTCAAATTTTGCTAGCTAAGGATGTGAAAACCTGCCTCAAAATCATATTGCTAGATCATAACTTTATTTTAAAGACAAGAAATCCTTTCACCCTCTTCTAGGATAATTATCTTTTGGAAAGAATGTTATAGGAATTTGTTTTTTTTTTATTAACTTTAGTTTATAATATTTTCCTTCAAAATTTATACAATATTGACTATTTTCAGTACTATTTCTGCTTTAATATACAGTCTTTCATTTATTTTTAAACATAAGAAATTATATCCTCAAAGTTAGTCATTATTTGCTCAGCAGATCTGGCCTGACAAATTCTCATAAAGAGCGAGAGCCCGTGGCTCTCTGTCTAATAGCACTGTGTGTCTCCTAAGATCTTCATTCATTCAACGCTAGGCAACAGGAAGAATGAGAACTTTCAGTTTGCCAGAATGCAGTTTTAATTAGGGTTTTGCCCTTAATACACGTTGCGAACTGGGATGTATTCCATAAATCCATGAAACTGTTTGCTCCTCTGTACAAGAAGATAATGAGGTAGATGTTTACCATTTTGTGAAATTACTCTCTTTCTCACATCTGTTGCTAGTTGTGAACAAACAAGAACATGAAGCAGTCACTTGGGCAACTCACACTCCAGAAATGAGGAGGGTTACCAAAGTGGAAAGAACACTCCAAACCCTGATTTACACGGTCACCATGGCTCTGCCTGCCCGAGTGATCTTGGGCATGGTGACTTATTCTCTTTGCATTGTGTCTTCCCAGGTGGAAATTCAAAACCTACTCTGCAGTGTTGGAGTGGGAACTCCAGGCCCTTTGCGTGAAGCAGGTCTGGCACACAGTAGGCTCACAGTAGGGTACTTAGTAGTGTGACTAATGACCTTAAGTGAGTGGTGGTCATTTTATCTCACTGTTTTCTCCTACTGTATTTTTCATAATCTAGAGACAACATTTCACCCAATATTTTCACATCTCTGACAATGGCCTCCAATTTAAAATGTCTTATAATTACTGTACCAGGCCCCCGTCATTGTGTCACTGCAATTGCCTGTGCGTGTGAGGACTTGGTGGTGTGGCTGTGCAACTGGAGCTTCTTGGAGCCTCGGCACACAGCCCCTGCAAAGGAAGGACCATCTGAGGAGGGAACAGGGTTCCTACTTATTATCTGACACTGGACCTTTCTACCGCTGTCATTTCATTACCATCAGTTAAGAAACTAACAGGTGAGGGAAAATGGGTTAAGATTCAGAAATGTAAAGCCATTGAAAGTCTAACCGTATCACTGGAGAAAAAGGGTACAGACATAAAACATAGCTAACTACAGAAAGCGGTCTGTGGCTGGTGCCAAAAAACAGTGCAGACACTATTAATGCATTAGGAAACAACAAAAATAGAAATGGTTGGGAGACTGAGGCCTCACAATTGGAGAAAAATATCATGAGACTTTAAAACTAAGTCTTTAGACTTTAGAACTAAGGAAAGAAATGGTCATCTTTTTGACATGCAGGATAGCTGGGGAAAAGGAATAGCAGAAAAGATAGCTAAAGAATAATAAAAATATAATTAGGCTCTTTTGATTGATGTATGAGGTTAACCAGGTGATGAGAATACAGTGTAAACAGGCAAGAGTTGAGTGCAGGCTAGATAAAGTTGCATTGTGTGTCTCTCCTTATTGTTAATATTTAACTTAACGATGTGAATACTTACGGATGATTGCCATTTAGGTCACTGAGAATAGGAGGGAAATTTCTTCTTCATGGATGATTTGATCTGATTGTTCAGAACTAGAAGAGGTCTCAAAAGACAATTTGTCCTGATATCTGACTATTAGTAGAAACAATGGCATAATTACCAACCACTCAAAAATGAAGAGCATTATTTTTGGCAGATGTCCTTTAAATGTAACTGGTTCAATTTGATAACCCCAGGAAACAAGTTGATTCATTTTGGTCCTGAAAAGCTTTTTTAAAACATTTATATGGAAATGGTGGCAAATTGATGACACTGCTTTCAAGATGACGTGTTAGCCAGTGTAAGCCTGGCCGTGGAGTGTACAGTTTTTGAGATCTGGCAGCCCTTTCTTTGTGAGGTGGACATGGACTTCTTCAGACAAGGCTGCTTGGCGCTGAGATAGGGAGCCCGTGGATCTAAGTGAGGAGTGATTCACCTCACGAAGGTGCCTCAGTGCCAACAAGCTGCACCACTCTATTGAACATTTCAACCCGGTCCCCTTTCCACTGTGAGCACTCACTACACTGTTGGTTGCTGCATTTTTTTGCTTTGTTTCCATAGAATTTGTCACCTTCTAATGTACTATACAATATTCATATTTACTGAATTTTTGTGCATTTATATAGTCTTATCTGGCTAGAATGCATACCATAATAACAGAAACTTTAATCTGATCCACGTACTTCTGTATCGTTGCTGTATCGTAGGAGTGCAGAACACTATCTTTTGCAATATGTAAAGAGCCATTACTTGGATAAGTGATCTTAGCCACAGGACGTCCGTGGTGTTGTAGAAGGTGCCATCACAGCTTCTGGGATCATATCTGGCTCTGTGGCTTTATTTTTCCTTTATTATAGAAATTTATGACTTTTTATAGCAAAAGAAAGCAAATAATGTTAATATTATTGTGTGGTGGGGATGGAACCCAGGACTTTGTGCGTGCTAGGCAAACACTGCTACTGAGCTACACGTAACTCTACTCCATTTTAAAAATATTGGTTGAGTTGCAACATGTATATGGCAGTGTGTCAGTGATGTGTCTAATGTCAGGATTGATCTTTTTGCTTGATTTATAGGCAGGATAGAGTTTTGGCTTAGAAAAGCTGACAGAAGAATCCATAAGCATATTCTCTGTCTCTGATTTATTAAGAAATGACACTTCTTATTGTTAAGAGGCACTGGAGTTTGGGATTGGGATTACATATTCTGGCATTTAAAATAACCAAATTGAATGTATCAGTTCATTTAATGAATTTCAGCTTTCCTAAGGAGACTCTTACTCTGCACCACCCACCCGAACTCATTAAACTCCCACTGAGGCCACTGTTCCTCTCATGCCCTGCAAGGGCATTATTAATCATGCTGCAAAGATTTTAAGCACCACGACATTTCAAACAGAGGTCTGGGAAACAGAATAAGTTAAATTAGGATTTATATAAAGAGGAAAGTTTCCAGTAGTATCTTTTGAAAATGAATGTCATGAATTTAACTGAGAGTTACATTATATTTTGCTACTTAGCTGCTGAATTTAAATTCCAAGGACAATGTTTAGTATTCTACCTTTTGTGGCTCTCAATCTAGTATGTGTGTATAGTAAAATTTCAAGCAGAAACCTGAGGCTGCTTCTTTATTACATTGTCACAACCAGGGAATGGAAGGAGGGAAGCTTGTTAATCTCCTTCTCCGACTTAGTTTTTGGGAAAACTCCTTGAATTTCATCTAGTTTGTGTCATTCTTGCTAAGTATATCTAGCAGGTGCTTTGCTATGCTGTAAGTTATAGATCAAAAATAAGGAGTGTCTGACACTTTGATACTCAGCTAACAATATTAGTGGATTAATTAAATAAATACCTTGGTTCACGGATGCTTGTGTTTGCCAACAATTCGATTTGTAAACAAAAGCATTTGGCAAAATTTTGCTTCTGTTTGCAAACTTCACATTGAGTGACAAACATGACCGTGGCCATCTTCCCCACATAAACACAACTTTAATTATCTTTCTCTAATTGTAATCAAAATTAAGTTTGTAGACTGAGGTATCACTGTGTTATATTTTTGTATCTTGTATTGACATTTTGGTTTTAAAAATGTAAAGATCATACATATACAAGTCAACAAATCTTCACAACTTGAGCATATCTGTGTAACAATATCTAGATCTGGTAACAAAATACTGTCAACAGCTTATAAATCTGCACCCTTCCAACTGCCACTCACCTCTAGAAGTAATCATTCTCCTCATTTAATTCAGATTAATTCCCTCTGCTCCTTTGTCATTTGCATTAAATTGAATCACCTAGTAATATTCTTTGGTATTTTGTCTTCTTTTCATTTTTATTTTATTTATGAGATGCGTTTTGCATTGGATTTAGTAATAGGTCATTCATTCTCACTGCTGTACCCACTATTCCACAACACAAATGCACCGCAATTTATTTATCTTTCCAACACTCAGTGAACATTTGGAAAATTTCTAGTGTGGGGCAAGGGAGAATCATGTTGCTACAAACATTCTACTGCAGTGATGGTGAACTTACGGCACACATGCTATAGCAGGCCATTTGTAGAAATTAAAGCTGTAAAAGGTTCGCTGTCACTGTAAATCCAGTGCATGGAATTATGGTGGAAACCTGCAGGCAATTTCCTTAGTTATATATCTACAAGTGAATTTCAGATTCAAATCTGCTAGAAGTTAACTGACTGTTTTGCTAGAAGGAAAATACACATATGCATAGAGAAGTAAAAAAAAAATAAGATGATGGTCAAATCTAGTGATAGTCATTAATTTTTGAATTCTTAATAGGACTACAAAGTCTCCATAGGGTCTTCCATTTCCAGTGCTTTTGAAGAGTGTAAATTTTTTGTCTCTCACACAGAGAAAGGGAGTAACTATTTCCATCACTACAATAAGGTACATGAAATGTTACTCTCTAAGTCAAAGCATCTAAGTGATAAGTCAGACTACCACTTCTTTATGGAAGAAATTATCCTATTGGTATCTGCCTCTCCAGAAGGCATCCATGAGAGCAAGGGAAACCATAATGAAAATTCACACTTGTATATCACTCTCCATCTGCAAAGCACTTCATAGATATTAACTAATTAATCCTCCACTTCTCTCCTGCTCTCCCACCATGCAGCAAGTGGCATCTCCATATTATGTCGCTAATTTGCAGAAAGATAAACACAATAACAGGTTATGCCATATCCTTACCGAGGTCCAGGAGTGTAAAATAAATACTTTGCTGCCTGGGGCCTTTGTGAAATAAAATTACCACATATTTAGAGCCTGAAAATCTAAATTGCATAAATAATGCCTCTGAAGAACTTTTGTCACATGTGACAGAAAAGATGGATTCATCATCGGGTTTGTTTACTAAACTGTCACAGTGGTGGCTCATGAATATCAATGATGTGGTGCTCCTGGGAAAGCTGTGGAAGAATGGTAAGGAAGGAAAAACTACTGAATGTTTCTAAATAGAGGACTGAACAAAGGCTATTAAGGTGATTCCTTGGGGCTTCCCTCATCCAAATTTTAAAATTATTTAGAAAAGAGAGCAACAATGAAATGACACAAATCTGTAAATATAGTGAAAACAAAGGCATATCTGGTTCTTTCTGAGTTTGTGATTAGACATAGACATCTTGTCATGAATTTCTTCTGAATGTTTAGAAAATTACAGCATTCCATGTAAATTGTAGCTGTCTATATACGGCTATTAATCACCAGCCAAATTTGGTTTAAGTTGTTATTTTCTAATGAGAAAAAGCTTACGCCCATGGAAAATGTTTTTGTTTTAAATTTACAATTTATAAAAATGGAATAATCTGCTTCAATTTTAGATACAACCTACATTGTAAAACTAGGTGCCAGGAAAGTAATCAGAACTAGTGATTATTCCAGATGAAAAAGAATTCTTCCCGAGGCTACGTTCTGCTCTGGTTCTATATTCAAGCTTCCTCCGGTTTCCCAAAAGGTTTTTTATTATTTATTTATTTATTTAGCATATTGAGGACACTGGAGGCTCCTTGGGGCATTAAAGACAAGAAAAAGAGAAACACATGGTTGTTAGCTTGACATGCTTTTTCAAAGAAGAAATTAAGATACTTAATGTTAGATTTTTTTCTGTTTATCTAGGTACTTCTGGGATGAGAGCCCCTTAACAGAAAGCACTGAAAAATAAGAGAGATGCTACCCTTCGTAAGTAGCAGCAGGAATGCATCGAGTAGACGTATCTAAAGTATGAGACGGGCCAAGAGAATAAACTGCTGCAGTAGATTACCTTGAGTTGCTAGGAAGATGCATCCACCACCACCCCCAATTTATAGGAAGGCCCCTGCAGCAGCACACTGAACAAGAATAAAAGGCAGTGCTCTGAGAGGACACCTTAGGATATGTGTTGCAATTCTGAGAATGAAAGGAGAACTCAAAACTGGAGTCATAAGTGGGCGTTGAAGCCAACGGGTCCAAGGCAGGAAATCTACCTTAGCGTAGAGCCAGGACTTTCAACATTAATTTTCAGCACAATGTAAACAAGTACTATGAAAAGGGATTTACATTTAAAGGGAGTCTGAGAAGTAACAGTTACTTCACGGAAGGAAAAAGGACAGGAAGAGGAAGAAAACCCACCAGCAGTGAAATGGGCAAAGCAGACAAGGCTGACTGTGTACTGGACAGGAGAGCAGGTACTAAGTGCAAGGAAGACGAGGCCATTGGGGATGCTGAGGAGGTGGGTTCTCTCTCTCTCTCTGTCTCTCTCTCTTGCTCAAAAGTGACTGGGTTGTGAGGGAGTAGAGGTTGCAGACATAGGGGGAGCATAGAAAATAAAGGAAAAAGGATAGAAAAATGAAATAGTAGCCAGAATAAAGTTTCATTTCTTGGTGGTTGTTTTTTACTTGTTTAAGGATAAAAAAAACAGGTTTATAGGTTTGTAGGCAAGAAATGGTAACACAGAAAGAGAAGTAGTAGGAGAGATGTTGAAATGCAAATGACAGTAATAGATAGAGCTAACATCAAGAAGAGGCAGAAGAGATTGAGTTCACTGGAAAATATGTGAATATTTCACAATATTTCATTATTTTCCAGCACTGTGTTGCTGATAAGAAGCCCACTATTGTGAGAAGTTTGATTGCCATTCCTTTGTAAGACATTTGGCAGTATGTCAATTTGCTATTTTTGTTTAACAGATTATTCTAAAATATACTTGCATAAAGCAATAAATACTTATTATTTTACAATGTCATGGTGGATCCAGAGCCCACTGGGAGCTTAGCTCAGTGGCTCTGGCTCAGGTTCTCACATGAAGTTGCGGTCCAGACGTTGTCTGGGGATATAGGCTTGACTGGAGCCAGTGAATCACTGCCCCAGCTCACAACCCAGTGCTGGTTGACAGCAGGACTTACAGCACCTCTCCATAGAACTACCCTCACAACATGGCAACTGGCTTCCCCTAGGAGTAGGTGACGACAGAAAGTCATAGAGATAAACAGGGAGAAACTCTGTAAAGACTGGTCGTAGAAGTCACATACAATCATTACTACAACCTTCTGTTTGCTAGAAGTAAGTCTCCTCATAGAACCCACAGTCAAAGAGAAGTTCATTAGCCTTTGGTCTTTGAAGTAAGAAATACTAAAGAATTTGCTGGCATCTTTTAAAACTAATATGGGGCAGCTAGATCTTGAACTAGAAACAATTAAGAAGTTTGGGGGACTTAATATGGGAGATGTTTAGTACACTTAGGTGTCCTGAGATTCAGTAGATATCAAATAACAAAATATATACACACCGTGCCAGGTTTGTCTACACCTCCATGCCTGGGAAGGTTTATGTAATTCTGAGCATATTATTGCTAGACTGAATCTTCTGTGGTATCTAAGATAGCATGGAAAGCATTTGCACTGCTAATGGAATGAGAGGTGAGGGAGCAGATGTGTCCGTGACTCCATGGACACTCATTTCTTTGCAGATCTCCTCTGAGGGTACTTTTTGGTGTGGCATTTTACAGGAGAAACAAGGATGTTAGTGACAAGGATTCTGAAAGTTCTGACCTCCTTTGTTCGCTGGTTTGAGCGGGCCAACCCTTGGAGGAGTGGAAAGAGCCTGATGTGAGGTGAGCCTTCCAACACAGGCACACTAAAATGAGAAGAAGTTGCCCCCTCCCCCAGCCCCCACCTTCTGTTGCCATTTTCCTTCAGTGAGCTTGGAAAGAAGAAGGAATTAATGAGACTCATTGTGTATGCAAGGGTAAGCACAGTTTGTGTTGAGCTAAGTCTAGCAGAAGCTGAAAAAGCATATCTGGCACAGTGAAGTAATTAGACTTCACATTTCTCACATTTTGTAAGGGGAAAAATGTCTTTAGTGGAAAATGTCTTTAAATTCATTTTCCACAGACAGAGAAGACTTTTTCAGCCCAATCCCAGGCTTACTCATTTGTTGGCCATATTTAAAATGAAGGTGGAATTCAGGAAGGTTGTGTTCAAGGTAATTTGTATGCTCTGCAATAAAGGGGTGACTGCGTAAGGAACAGAAATGCCAGGTTCTTTGCTAAAATTAAAATCCAGAACAGTGTAGATTAAGGTCAAATAGAAGAATCAGTAACTGTTTTCTTTCTTCCCAAATGATTGGGAACATCTACAGAACAACGAGGATGTTTTCCATATACTGGTTAAAATATGGCCTTTGGAGCCAGATTGCCTAAGTTTAATTCTGGTTCTGGTATTTAATATCTGTGTGATTTGTGGTAGAGTATCTTTACTTTCTCAGTTTCCTCATCTTTAAAATGCAGAAATAGCAGATAGTGCCTCTTAGGGTTATTTCAAATGAGAAACAACTAAGGGTATGTAAGTCATAATAAACCAGTGACTGATGCATTACAAGCACTGTTTAAATCTTAGTTACTTGTAAATCTTAGTTATTTGTATGACTATCAATTATTACCAAGAATAGTGTTCTATGGAGGGCAGATGCTGAATAGATATTTGCTATTTGAAATGAACACCAAGGCTCTATATGAAAACCTGTTAAGAAGGTTGCTGTTTCATCTTCACTTGTGCCCATTGCAGCATAAGTTGCTACACACACACACACACACACACACACACACACACACACACACACACCATGTCCCCGTAATGCTGTTGTGCTCCATGCATTGTAATTATGTTCCATATCTACTACCCCTTTGAACTGCCAACACATTAAGGGCAGAGTGATTTTTTTTTTTCTTATCACCACCATCTGTCTCAGTGCCTGGTGTGAAATAGGAGTGAACAGTGAATATTTGTGGTTAGAGTGATGGATTGATTAATTAAAATTAATCAGCAGTTATTTACTGTACCTACTGGGTGTTAGCCACTTTGTTAAGTGCAGGAATATATAATCACCAAGACAGATACTCTCCTTGCTCTAATAGAGTTCATGATGTAGTAGAGGTGTTTCCAGAATCACAGATCACTTCAAGACACCAATAGAGAGGGAAAGAAAGCAGCGGGAAATGTTTACTGATTCCTACTCTTCATCAGTTACAGTATATTAGAAAGAAGATATCAGAAAACCCAACTGATAGTGACTTAAACCTTTTGAAGATTACAGCTCCACTAGGCTTCCCTTCAAGGTAGCAAGATGGCTACCAAAGCTCCAGGCACCCTTAGGCCACTATGTCTAAAGGCAGGAAGTATGACAAGTACTTCCATGTACCTTTCCCCTGTTAACAAGACTTTAGGGCTTCCTCTGAATGTTCTGTTGCTTTGTTATCAGTGGTTTTTAGCAGAATCCTTTAAAGAGGTAACAATAATGAGAGTTTACAGAGAATATTCCCCTCAAGTGATCCGTGAAACTAAGTCTACCACACAAGAAATGCAAATTGCACGAGGCGTTAACGAGGCCTGTTAACGCCTTTTCAGAACCTCTCCTGCAGATCTGCCCTTCTATAGCATTGTTTAACATGGGAGGCACATGGCATCCTGACTTCAAGAGGGGCTGAGAAATTGAGTTCTTGGTTTGTTCAACCTAAGAGACACTTGCTCAGAAGTTTATCCCACCATAGAAGAAAGTGGTTGAGAACAGCTTTTGAGTAGTCAAACAACAGTGTGTTCCACTCCCTGTCTTATTCGACTTTTGTCATTTCCTGTAACCTAAGTACAAGAAAATGTGTGACACTGTGCCTCTTTGTCCTCTTGTCTTTCACTTGTCAAATGAGCAGACAGAGAGAGGTGATGGTGCTTAGGGACTCTTTTCAGCTTTGGTCTCTTAGAATCTGTTAGTCTATGACCATAGATGACAAGACCTCTTTACCACCAACCTTCACTTCTCTGTGTAATTACTGTGTAACAGGCACTGTGCACACCTTGCTGACATTAGAACAGAGTATTTGGAGACAATATGTCTGAGTTCTGGTCAGAACATTTCACTCTGACAAGTCACGAGTCTTCTGCAAGCATTAGAGTTCTTGTCATTTAAATGGAGGTCATTTACTCAAGGACAAGATTGCTATGTGGGTTAAATGAGATACTCAGTGCAATTTGCATTTCATGTGTTGTAGACTTAGTTTCACGGATCACTTGAGGGGAATATTCTTTGTAAACTCTTATTATTGTTACCTCTTTAAAGGATTCTGCTGAAAACCAATGATATCAAAGCAACAGAATATTCAGGGGAAGCCCTAAACTCTTCCCCGCTGCACCTGTAGTGACACGTGCAAGCCCTCATGTGCAGTGATGGGATCCTCACCGTCAGAACGGCTGGTTTTGTGACTACAGATCCTAGCATATATTCTATTGCTTTCGCACATTCGCTTGGACTTCTGAGATCTTCAAAATGATTAAATGTGAGCCAGAAAAAGCAGGTGAAGAACTTTGCCTTAGGCTCCTCACAATTTCAAGGTTCCTTCATAACACAAAGTTCATTCTCTCAGACATTATGCATGTAAAGATAGTCTTGATCTCGCTAAATATTTGAAATATGCTAATCAGAAGACTGTGTATGTATTCAGTTATGCTTATGGAAATACCACACTTTGCAGGATGTGATCTCCTCAGACCAGCTGTGTGATGCACCACACAGTAACCAGGTGGGCGTTTCTTTCCTACCAGGTTTAAGTCTTTGGAGAAATTGAGGGGATGTGAGGATGAAATAATTTCTTAAAGTCTATCTTGTTTTCTTTGGGAGCCAAATTTATTGAATCAGATCACTTAGCAAGAGGCGCAGACAGCCAGTCCATAGAAAGAGGAGCAGATTAGCCCTATTTACATAACCTCTTAAGCATGCATTTTAATTGATGGCACCTGACAGCTTGGTCTAAAAATTAGCTGAAAAATGATAGTGACCTGAAAGCTGCTAGAAAAGCTTTACCATTGTGACCACCGAAAGAAATCCTGGATTATTCTAAGTGACTCAACATTGGGATAAGTGACTCAAAATAAGCATAGTGTGCCTTTCCTACACCTCACTGCACATCTGGCACACAATTTCTTTAACATTTTGTAATCTTTTGAGATAAACTGTGCGTGAAACGTGGTGGTATAGACTTTACTGTCAAGCAGAACTGGGCTTGAAACCCATCGACATCTACTTTTTGAATGCTATTTCCATCTCTGTACCTCGGTTTTCCCATCTATAAAATGAGGACACTACCTGCCGCACTAGATTGCTGTTACAATTAAAAGATACTCCCAGAGAGAATCTAGCAGACACTTTGTCTCTATGGAAGGTGATCAGTACCTGTCCCTTTCCCTTGTCACCCAGTCTAGAGAAGCTTTGTACCTTTTCTTGGCTCACTTTCTTTTTGCAAGTACTAATGTAAAAAAAAAAAACAATAAAAAAAACCCCACTACATTTTGGCAAAGCTAATGAAAACTTTAGTTTTTTAATTAGGCCTTTAAACATAGAGTGCAGAGTCTATTTCAACCACATTATAAAAGATAAGAATAGTTGAGACTCAAGCTTACCTGGAAGGTATCTACAAAAAACAAAAAAAAAAGAGATAAAGATGAGGCAAGTGGCCCATTCATTCTGTGAGCGGTAATGGCTTAGGTGCTAGGTACGACTGAGCTCTAGTAAGATTTGGGTTTCTCAGCCTGGATGTCAGCTTGCTTCCTGGTCTATGTGCCAGGCATCCATCCTTCATGAGTTCATCTTCTGTGAGCTTATCTCTTTGTCTTCCAGGCAGTTCTAAGGAGCTATCACGCAAAGTGACCTGTGATGAGGTCACCAACTCCTTCCAGTTCTTGGCCTTGAACTATAGATACCCAGTTATCACTGATTGATTTGTAATAGAAATATTGTTAATGTTCTCCTTCCTGTCTCTCCTAGGTTTTTGCTATATCCATACTGTAATTCACAAAATTTGCCATCATAAGGACAAAATGTAACTCTATAGTATAGGAAATCTTTCCTTACTTTGCTCTTAAGCTAACTTCATGGATATCCCTGATAATTCTCAGCTTTGAGCCATGCCGTTTATTTGAAGACTCTCAAGAATACTGTGCTATTTCTTATCTACACACCTTTGAATGTGCTCTGCCTTTAGACAAAGGCGGCTTCTCTTGCTTTGTCTACCTGCTAAATCTTCTTATATTCATCCTGTGCTAAATCTCCCTCTGCCTCATTTATCTGTGAAATCCTTCTGGAATCATCCTCTGATCCCTCCTTTACCATTTTTCCTCATCTCTCACTACCAAAGATCTCTGGGCTTTGCTTTTTGATTGGCATGCTAACCTTGCCTATGTCTCCCTCAGGACATAGTCTGTGAATTATAGATATTCATTTGACTTGAGACTTTGAGGTCTTTAGTGTCAGGAATTGTGGCTTCAATTCTCTTATCTCCATGGCTTAGTTTGGTTCCTGCCCCATGAGAGATAGTAAATGTGAATGGGAGAAAGGAGTTAGAAAGTTAATCCTTATTCTTCTTTCAAAAGACTACTTTCTGTTAAAGCCATTCTCTTGCCCCTTTGCTAAAAAGCATGAAGCCTAAATTTTTGTTCAAAGGAATCCTGGATATGGAAAATATTTTGGAGACCAAGATTAATTTTATGAAGCAAAATTTATTTTTAAAAGTAAGACCAAGTTTCTGATATAGTAATCACGGAATCTATGAGAAAGAAAGGAACTTGCGAGAAGTAATACAACATAGGCATTAAGAATATCAATAATGGAGCCAAACTGCCTTGGTTTAAAGCCCAGATTTGTCACAAGCTTTGTAATTGGGGAAAATTACTTCATAGCTCAATTTTTCCTAGCATAAAATGAGGGATAACAATACTTATTTCTTAGGAGTTGTTGAGAGGATAAAGTTAATACACGTACAGGCATTAGAGAGGAACTTGGCACCTGCTAAACACTATATGAATATTCATTCTTGTTGTTGATCACCTAAGACACAGAAGGCCACCAACCAATAGACTTGCCACATGAATGGGATAAAAGGGAAATGAGAAAGAAAAGTTCACTTCTGTTTCTTTGGAGAAGCTCTCTAGGACTTCACCTTCACCCAGGCTCTTCAGCCTCTCTTTGTAGATCCTTGGCCTCCTGATGCGGACTCTCACGGGACACTACAGTGAGCTCCAGGCCTTTGACTAGAGCCTTTGAATCTCCAGCATGTAACATCCCTCTTGTATGCTTTCATATCTGACTGCAAGCGGCGATTGTATGCCAGCCTTGTAAATTCTTCTGTGTATGTATATCTTGCATTAAATCTGTTTCTCTAGTAAGCATCAACTGATACATTACATAAAGCATATAAATTTCGAGCTGTCTTTTGGAATAAAGGAGTTGATGTGAAGCCCAGAGCACCCCTCAAACCATTCCTCAGGGGTTCTTTGGACCCCTGGGAGGTCCAGAACCTTGGTTCAGGAGTTCTGATCACATCTCAAAGCCTTTCATTTTCCAGCAGGATTGAGACTGAGCCTTGGCCTGAATTGTCCAGCTTCGCAAAAGTACCCCATTTTGGAGTTGCAAAAACTTCCTAGAACCCAGTTCACTTCATGCTGAATATAAATCAGTCTCTCTCAGTCACACCCTAGCAGGGACTCAATTAGAATGAACAGGATGGAAGGAGCTGGATTCTACATTCCTGCTTCAGTGAGGTCCCTTAACAATTGTGCTCGGTGACATGACCGTACTTCATTTTCTTCTGTCCTGTGGAACAGTGTACTTCTGCAGAATCCAGTATCTGTATAGGAAGTCTTACAAAAGGAGACAACAAGGGAAGTTAGGATTTTTCTGTATGATTTGGCCTGCTGTTTTGAGTAAAAGTAGAATTCATTCTTTCTTTTGCCAAATATCTTAACAATTCCAGCCTTAGTTCATTGTCTGCCAACCTTTTTATTACTCTTAATTTGCTATTATTTGAGCTTGATCCCAAACAGAAAAACTATGGCCATATCGTATACATCTATACTGTAATTAAGTTTTGTCTTACATAATTAGACACAGTTGTAAACCATACATATGGTCCCCTTTGTTCATTTGATTGGCTCATCAAAAACATTCGCAGCAAGTTAGTGTCCTCACTCAACTTGGTAGCTTCTTTTCTAGTAGCAAAAACTCACTTTGGTGGAGAAAATAATGTCTTTGTTTCCTAGAGCACAGACCTCCCATCCCTGTACATTGTAGAGCCTTATAAACTATTTTTTCAAGAGATGAGAGTTGTTCTATACACATGGCTGTGTTCGGAGAACCATAATCATCATTATTGCATGTGTGAGAGCATGTAGACCCACCACACATCAAAACAGCATTTTCCCTTTCTTGATTCTTTTAAAACTCATTTGTATTCCTTGGCATCTATGATTCTTGTTACTATTAAAAAATCTGCATATTTCATTTGTTTTTATAAGGTTACTAGAAAAAGTAAAGTCCAGCTTATTCTTTCAACAAACATTTGTAGACTATTTAGTAATGATAAATACAGTTTCCATACTCTGTTTTACCTTTGAAATCATTCCATAAAGTAGTTATCCCCATTTTTAAGTGAGATAACTTAGAAAGCTAAAGTAATTTGCACAAAGCCAAGCGCTGGTCAGTAGAGGAGGAGAGGAAATGGATAGCCAGGACTTGAACCCAGGCAAGTGAAACTCTAAGAAAGTACTCTTTACTAGCACATGACACATGACACATGACACATGACACATGACACATGACACATGACATGCCAGCTGACAGGGTACACAGGAGTGAAAAAGAGCTTCACATAGGAAGGTCCTCGATCTTGGTCTTGAATGGATGGAAAAGAGTCTCAAAGAACAGGAAAAAAATAGCACAAACCACAGTATGGCTTCCCTTGCTTAGGCTAGTGTGTGCGGGAGGGGATGTGGAAATAAGAACCAGCAAAAACTGAAATTGTAAAAGAAATTTGATAATATAGGTCGTAGTGCTTTTTATCAGCCAAGGGTTCCTTACTGTAACACAGAAACAGACTACATTAAGCTAAATAACCATAATACACCACATAAATAGACAAGGCTTAAACACCACATGATTATCTCAACCGATGCAGAAAAGCTTTTGATAAAATCCAGCATCACTTCATGAAATATCCCTGAAAATTTTAGGTATAGAAGGATCATACCTCAATATAAGAAAGGCTATATATAACAAACCCACACCAAAATACTGAGTGGATGAAAAGTGAAAGCATGCCTTCTAGTGTCAGAAGCATGACAAGAATGTAAACCCACTGTTCCTATTCAGTATAGTATTAGAAGTTCTAGTCAGAGAAGTTAGGCAAAAAAAAAAAAATAGAATACATGCACATAGGAAAGGAGAAAGTCAAATGATTCCTGTTTGCAGATGATCTAATTCTTTATACAGGAATACTTAGTGACTGGACTGAAAGTAAATTAGATCTGAGAAGCAAATTTATAAAGATAAAAAATCAACATATGAAAACCAGGAGATATTTTTATATTCTAATAATGACTTTGTTAAGAAAGAATTTATGAATGAAATCACCTTCACAATAGCCACACAAAAAATAAAATAAATAAAATAAAATACTGAGGGACAAACTAATGATCTGAATGATCTATACAATAAAATTACAAGACACTGAAGGTAGAAATTGAAGAAGACACTAAGAGAAAAAAAGGCCTTCCATATTCATGCGTTGGAAGAATTAAGAGTTAAATGATCATACTATTCAAGGCAATCTATAGATTCAAAACAGTCCTTGTCAAAATATCTATGACATTCTTTACAGAATTTGAAAAGAAAATTCTAAAGTTTATCTGGAAGCACAAAAGACCCTGAAAGCCAAAATAATCCTGAGCAAAATGAACAATGCTAGGGGAATTGCTGGAGGCATAGTTTATCTGATTTCAAAAATATGCCACATTGCCATAGTAACAAAAACAGTACGGTATTAGCATAAGAACAGACACATAGGCCAATGGAACAGAATAGAGAACCCAGAAAATCTATCCATCTATAGCCAACTGATTCTCAAGAAATGTTTCTGAAAAATGTATTAAGGAGCAGACTCTTATAACAAACAATGCTCATAAAACGATATCCACGTGCCAAGTATTGAAGCTTGACCCATATCTCTCTTTCTGGGGAAAAAAAAAGCTCTGTATTGATTAAAGACCTTACTAGAAGACATGAAACTCTGAAGATGCCAGTGAAAAACATAGGGAAAACTTTTCAAAATTTTATACAAGTAAGATTTTTCTGGATAGGACTCCAAACACAAAGAGAATAAAAACAAATTTGACAAATGAGATTATATTAAACTATTTTATGCACAGTAAAGAAAACAATCAAGAGACTAAAAAGACAGCTTACAGTATGGGAAAACATATTTGCATCTGACAGGATTAATATTCAGAGTATATAAAGTTCTCAATAAATTTAACAAAAAATCAAATAACTGCATTAAAAAATGGTGAATGATCTGAACACAAACTTCTCAAAAGAAGAAATACAACTGACCCATAAATGTAAGAAAAATGCATAGTTACATTAACCATCAGGGAAATGCAAATCAAAATTACATTAAAAATCCTTCTAACTCATTCTACTTAGAAGGATTCATATCAAAACAAACTCCCCAAAATTAAAAAAATGCTGGGAAGGAGTGCAGAAAAAAGAAATCATTCTATATTGCTGGTGAGAGTGTAAATTAGCACAGCCACTATGAAAAACAGTGTGCATATTCCTCAGAAAAAAACTGAAATAGATCTATCAAATGATTCAGTTGTCCCGCTCCTGGATATATAGCCCAAGATAATGAAGTGGGCGCACAAAATAAATACCTGCATATCCATGTTTATTGCAGCACTACTCATAACAAGTAAACATGGCATCTGGGTGCCCTAGAACAGATGAAAGAGTAAATAAAATAGGGGCATATATAACGGAGTACTATTCAGCTCTAAAGAAAATAAAATTTTGTCATCTGTATGAAGATGAATGGAATTGAAGGACAGTATGTTAGGTAAAGCAAGCCAGATACAGGAAGACAAATATTTCATGTTCTCTCTCATATGTGGAAAGGTTAAAAAGACAAAACAAGATGACTCGAAGGCAGGAGAGAAAATACTAGGGACTGGGAAGGGGTCTACAAGAGAGAGCGGCAAGGGGTAAGTAAGAGGAGGGCGTGAGAAGCATGGATTGACACAAATAATGCACAGTGTATACATGCATGGAAGTATCACCATAAATCCTCTTAACTTGCACGATTAATATTTATTAACAATGATGAAAACTTAAACTTTTGGGAGTACACTGGGAGATTGGAAGCATACCTCCGGAGGGCCCGCAAGGAGGGATGTGGAGAACGGTCCTCAGCAGGAACCATCTGCTCAGGTGAGCAGAGCTCTAAGCTTTGCATCTGGCCTCTTGGAGAAGTTGAAAATCTGGGGTCCAGAAGTGTAACACCCAACTGGCTGAGCTGGGCTCCAGTGTCTTCTCTGAGTACGAGAGGGAAAAGGCTGGGAGAAGAGAATTCTAAAAGGGAAGAGTGATTGCTCAAGAAGTAAGAATAGGAGCTCACTGTGCTAGGAAGAATGAGTGGATGCAGAGTGGATTAAAAAATTCCCCTAGAAAATGATCGATGATTTTAAAGCAGGATGATCCTGTGGTCAGATCTGTGAAATGAACTGAGCGTGGTTTAGAGAAGTCTGGGGAAGGCACTGGTCTTGCTAAGAGACTGACAAATTCATCAGTGAGAACTCCTAAGACTTCAGAGTGAACATAGAGATGGAGGCGAGGAGACAAATCCCCCAGGTAAATGGAACACCTCTCCCTGCCACAGTTAAAGGCAATATCCCTCACTTGGACAGTGTTACACTCATTTGATGAGAATATTATTGATCTAATGAGGGATTATCCCAAGGCTTAGGATTTTATAAATGAGAAAATAACACACTCTAGGGAGACTTAGCTGTCACATTAACAATTAATAGGAAAATCTGACAAAACCAAGGCTTGGAAGTCATGCTTATCATGAATAATATAGAGCTGAGACAGTTGGTTGGAACCCAAATACATTCAGAGTAATTTTCCATAAACCTGCCACCTCTCGTTCGAAAATATTTCATGTGTGAGGCTGCGATTTTCTCTGACAGGCTGGCATAGGAAGAAGAGGAAGCTCGAAAAGCAAATTGCTCTTTTTGAATGGTAAAAAATATCATTACTGTAAAGAACATTAATCTTTCTGATCAGGTGTTACATCTTCAGCTGAGACTCTGGTTCTGTAACTTTCAGCATTATAAGCAAGTATGTTTGAGAACTCCTAAATATATAACTGCTTTTATTTTATTATCCAAACAGTAATTGGTATATTTTTTTCAAGTCATTCAAAGCAGACATCACTTTTCTCAACACTGAAAACAGCAATAATTTCAAGGTGAAGTCACTGTGGTAAAATTGTGACCATCACCCCAGCCGACTCTGATGGCTCAAGTCAGCCTAACCTGCAGGTTCGACTGCCTCTCTTGTACCCTGAGGACAAGTGCTGCTGAGGCAGGAGACCAGGAAATGGCAAAGTGACTGGAGCCACCAGGCCTGACCTGCCAACTGAACAGACGTGTTAAACACGGGCACAGTGCAGTAGCTCCCAAGCCTGACGTGACATCAAACACTTATTACCCATCTTCTGACATAAAAATACACCAGACTTGACACCTGATACCAATCTGCTAGCGACTGACTTTGCACCACTGTTTTCTAATTCTTTGAATGGTCTGTTCTGCTTTCAGGATGTATCTTCCCTTTTTCTGCCTAAACACCCTTTTCTTCTTGAGCACTTTTCTTCTTTTTTTTTTTCTTCTGATTTTTGTTCTAAGTAAATTTTAATCTTTCACATTTACCAATTGCTCCATCCAATTCAAAGAACAGGACAATAAGAACCTGGAAAACAGTGCAAGTCCCTACATCACCCAGTAACACTACTGTAGGGTTTGGTTGAGATACTGAGCCCAGTTTCTGTGGGTTGCAACTAACTTCACTGGTTTCCATATTCTAATCCCAGAAACCACTTAGAAAAGGTTTGTTTCTGACTACCTGATGAGTGTGGGGGAGAGAATCATAGTTTGGATCCCCTAAATGCAGACCCTAAGAGCAGTAGGTTACGGAATACTAAGGGAGTAGTTGAAATGAGAGGAAGGAAGGGAGGAAAGACAGAAAGGGTGCATAGTGAGACACACAGTTTACACAAGGGGATGCAATCCCACTCAAGACATTCAGGGAGACTGTGGGGTACCCCTTAAAAATATCCCATGGTGGGCGCACTGGGGGATTTCTCCAAATGCCTCCTTTGTTGATGGTCACTCTTGAGGGAATAAATTTCTAATACTTCCAGCCTACTCCAATCCACACAGGACATGTACCCACAGTCAAAGAAATGTCCTTAAAGAAGCCACTTACATACACAAGAAACAACTTTGAGCAACATTTCAGAGGGACCTAAAGGATATAGCAAAGCAAAATTGGCATCTGATACCAAATGAATTAATAAAATTAACTGTTGTATCTTGAAAACAATCTGTGTACTTAAAGAATTTTCTGTTATGGTAAACAACGTGTGTCAAATTTCTCTGAGGGAAGCACTTAGAGTACATATTCAGGGATCATGCTTTGCAAGCACTTACAATCTAATAAAGGAGTTAAGATGGATTTATAAAGAAGTATCACACAAGAGACAAAGTGATAAGAGCTATACTAAGTCATATGCAAAGTAAGAGGTAGCAGAGAGGGTCGTTTCCTAGGCAGAGAGGGAAAGACATAAAAATGACTTCTTGGAGGTGGTAGCACTTGGCTTTTACATTCAGAACTGGGAAGACATCTCATATAGAAGAAACAGAGTGATCACATATGCAGGATATAGGAACAAGAAGCACACAGGTCGGATAATGAGGGGCAAATTTGGGTCCGTTTCACCTGGGCTTGGGAGAGTAAAGGTGTGGAATTGGGGGAAGATAGGGAAGTTCTATTATTGTTAAGACTTTTCAGTATCAGAGTCCTCTGGGTGTGCCATCAACCCTGAAATATACACTATCATCACTTTTTAGTTAACATAATTTACTTCAGTTGTAGCAGAGACACACATGTTCACCCATACTACACATATTGTTACAGTGATACTTCTCAGGTCTACCTACTGGGTCATGTCACAGTGTGGGACAGAACAGGCGTGAAAGCAACTGCAAAAAAGTACATTAGAACAAAAATAGCAAGGCAACATTTACTACAACCTAAGGAACGTGTGTGTATAAACAAAAAGAGGTAGGACATTGGCCTAGGTTCTAATGTTCCTCAAATGCAAAAGTCAACTAAATGAAAAGTTCAGTGAGTATGTGTCTAATTCACTCAAGACTTTCCCCTGGAATCTAGGAACTGCCTTCCCTCATTTTAAAATTTAGAAGTGTCCCAATCATCTTTACTCATCTTAAGGCAATAAAGAATGATTTCAAGTTTGACAGAGGAGAGTAATATGACTTGACCATGGCTCTAGTGTTAAGAACACAAGTAGTGGCATGATTCTCTGTGGTTCTCTAGGGGTGAGTGGGTGTCTGTAATTAAATATTCAGGCCACCTTCCGTTTGTTGAAGTATATGGTGAAGAGAAGTAGAGAGTAAATATCCTTTGATCTGGGTGTAACTGTAAGAACTGAGACTCCCACATCAACAGCCTCAAGTTGATGACAACTATGAACTAGACTCCTACTGTCCACAACCGACCTCTAAGTGCTGTGTCAGAAAGACGCTTTGTGTTGTGTCACCTTGGTAATTTACTAATAATGGCCTCATTTTGCTCAAAATGAAAATGAGAGCTACCTTATATAAATATTCATATAGACTGCGTGATGTATTTTACTAAAATCTCTTGACTCTTGTTAGAAGCTTAGCAAATGAGAAATCATAGGTATTTGGTATTTAAGTGTCTTCAAGAGCAGATTTTGAAAACCATTCATTCAAGGTAGAGTTCCTAGAAATGCTCGATAAAATCATAATATCCTTATAGAGAGGCTGTGATCTTCTATACAATGTACCTGGCACATTACACCTTACATATGTTAACTATGGGTGTAATTCTTAGGGAAAATGGAATACACATCTCTATATAATTCTTACCTAGCACCAAATGAGACAAATTTTGGGGAATTTGATAATGTGAAATGTTCTTTCCCCTTTCTGGAGCACAGTATGTTAGGGCTCATACATATCTTGCTTATTTAATCTTGCTTATTTAATAATACATTGAATAACTATTTTTGAGCATATACCACAAAAAGTAAGTGTGAAGGAGGCACAGAAGAGTTCTATTTTTTGAGTATTGTGTCATGTATATGGAAAAATAAACTATAGGTACGTTTATACCTGTACTTACAGGATATATTTACTTGCATGTTATACATATAAATTATATCAAGTGGTTAAATAAGGATTATGAATAAAGATTAACTGTGATGATAATAATACGGATGCTCTTTCACTTAAAATGGTGTTATGTCCCAAGAAATCCATTAGAGGTTAAAATACACCTAACCCATTGAACATTCTAGCTTGGTAACACTGTGCATTGCATAGCATCAGTTACTTACCCTCAGGAGCAAGTGGCTAGATGGAAGCTGTGGCTTGATACTGCTGCCTAGCATTGAGAAGAAATATCGAAGTGCTAGCCCAGGCAATGATCAGAATGAAAATTTCAGTATAAGCTTTCAACTGAATGCATACTGCTTTGTACCATATTAAAGTAGAAAAATCATAAATTGAGCCACTATAAATCAAGGACCATCTATATTGTAACTGTTAAAAGGAGAAATGGTCAGTCTGGAATTGAGGTAACTAAGAGTGTGCTGTGGAGGGTATAAGGATTAACTGGGTCCTCAAGGATTGGCTGAATTGCATCATTTAGATAGGAGCCAAAACCCCTGACTGCTGGTATGAATACAATACTGAGAGAGTTGTGTTAGGGATAGTGAAAAATAAGGTTGTAAAAGTAGTAGGATTCAGGCTACAAAAGTAGTTAGGCCAGTTTCAGTGCCAGACCAAGTAAGCTGGCTTACGTATCAAAATCATGAACGTAAATGTTTTTATGAACTCATACAATTTTAAGGTATCCAAGAGTAGGAAATTATAGGAGTGGTGGAGATTATAAAGTCTTCAAATTCAAAAGCATCTGAAACACTGAGCTCTCCAAACAAAACCTGTCTCCAGGACAAATATCAGTTAGGTGAAGGACTTATTTTTATCACTGCAGTGTCAGTATTTTGGCTCCTAGTGCCATGCCACATGACTGACAGGCATTACCAATCACATCACTGTTTCTTATTAGGCCTAGGTGAGCCTACAGAATCAGTATAAATAAATGACATGAGTGTTAATTCTGTGTTGATCCTTCTCCTACCCTGCTTCCTAGGCTCAGTTTGACCATTATAACAAGTTTGTTTGGAACATACTTGCAAAAAATGAACAAACAAAAAATATTAACATATGAGTTAGAGGGGTGGTAGTTACCGTGTGAATTTGCAGTTTTGGGGACGCAGGTCTTCTGATCTCCAGTTGTCCACACTCAAACTTTCATCTCTTAGGTTCATTCCAAGTATATACCTAGTCTGTATTACTTTAGACTTGAGGCAATAAGGTTGCCTACCTTTCCTTAAGGAAGTCAAAGTCTCACTGTGTCCTGCAGAACAAGGATCAGAGGGATCCATCAAGGGACAGGGAAACAGACAGGTTATTTAGGGAGCTGTAAATCCGCTTCTGGCCCATTGGTGACTAGCAGGAGTAACTTGACCGCTCTCAATCTGTTTTCTCAGTTTCCGAAGAGGATAATCACTCCAGCATGAACACCTGATGATGGCATTGTGAGAATCAAATAAGTTCATGTATGTTTAGAAACTTGACATTATTCTATCTAGTATTCTTTTTCTTTTGTCTTTTAAAAAATTAGAGAACTTTGTTTTTTAGAGCAGTTTTAGATTCACAGCAAAAGTGGATGGAAATCACAGAGTTCCTGTCTACTGGTTCCTGCACCATTCCCACAGGCTTCTGCCTGCCAACGTCTTCTATATCAGTTTTAAGAGAATTGTGGAATAGAGGGCCCATAATGTAGGGCATACGTGTCTGAGATTTTTGCATACTAAGTTGTATGATTTTAATATTTGCCTTAAAATACATGTTTAAAAGGAAGCTTCCTTTTCAAGGAAAATGTTTGGTGATACTAAGCACCAAGAAAAGAAGTTAAGTGAAAAATTAAGATGATTACTTTGCAGATCGAGTGTGTCAGTTTGTGCCGCAAAGAAACCTTCTCCTCTCCAACGCCTACCACCCTAACACACCCTTGCACATACACCTACTCATTTTGTTCTCAAATGCATGGAGTGCTGCAGAAGGTGACTGTACCCAATGATTTACTCATGCATGGCCCGAGTAATACAGACTAGATTTGAACTTTCTGACTCCACATAATCCTATCAATTTCCTTATCTGCCCATCTAAAAATGTTTTTCAACTCAGAAACTTAAAGAATTGTAAGAATGGACAAGAAAGAAGAAATCAAAGCATTGCGGTCCTTTTCCACTCTTTTTTGAGTGTCAGAGATTGTACTCCTTGGTATCAGCTGCACTTGGATTGCACAATCATGGCCTATTTTAATTATTGTGTAGGCCTGGTCTTACCCACACCTAACCTGATACCCTTATGCTTTGCACAAATGTTAGAAGGGATAGATTTACAGTTAAATCAATATTTAATCTAATGTACCTCTCTTGACTCCATTTGTAAAATGGTGTAGAGATCTTGGATAAGAACATAAGCTTGTAAGCTGTATCAAAGCTATTTGCAGCTAAACTCAAGAAGTAGACATGATAATAAATGCCGAAGAATGGCAGTTTCCTCAGTAAGGAACAATATACTCTATTTCCTTCCTCTTCCCTTTTTTTATTAGGGATATAAAAAGAGGAGTCAATAGTGATTTAATTGTGCCTTTACAAATGAGGCTCAGGATTCCAGTAGCCTCAGAGACTTTAACAGTGAAGAAAAATACTTTAGTAACATGAGTAGATATTACTTTTGGTCATATATCATAACATTTCACAGGATATTTTTATTACTTGGAGAAGAAAAGGTCCTATTCATGTCATGTATGATATATTAAATAACCACATATATACTGAGTGAAACTTACACTCAAATATTTCATTAATTTTGTAAAACTGAAATGCACAGGTCTATTTCAAAATGCCCTGATAATGGCAATCTGTCTAAAGTTGTTGAGATTGTAAGGTTCAAATTAGAAATGAAATTCATGGACTAATCCTCTAGAGACTGGCTGAGCTTCAAATTCTCAGTCTGAGAAGTAAATCATGGTCTGTGGGATGAAGGTGATGAATGAAGTAAGTTTCGATCATGGAGTAAGAAAGAAAAAAAGGAAGAAAGGAAAGAAGAGGAAAGGAGGTGGGAGGAAGGAAGAAGGAAGAAGAAGAGAAGAAAACAGAGGAGAAAGAAGGAAGGGGGAAGAGGTAGAAGGAAGCGTCTATTGTACCTGTAGATATCTGGAAGGATCAAAGTCTCTTAATAGTAAGTTTTTATGTCTTTCTTATTGACAAGATCAGACTCATTTTTAGTGAATGGTGGACACTGGGGTCCATAACTGTGACATAGGATGAGTATAAAAGAGATCATCAAATGGAAGGTGAGAAAGGCAGTTGGTTTGTATCTGCATTTGCATAGTAAGTACCATGCTCTGTTCTGACTATCTAGCTACTTGAGAAGGTTTGGGGGACTGGAAATGAAGTCCAACCACAAAAACCTAAAATTCATACATTGTAGTAGATGTTTTATGAAAATATACTCCTTGTCCTGAATTTGACTTGATTTCCAAAAGTCCTAGTAAGAAACAAATGAGCATAAACTTCATGAACTGCAAACATGTACCAAGAAACTTTTAAGAGGATAGAAAAAAAGGTCCATAGCAGGTTCCTGTCTGTGTAAGAAGTGATTCTGATGGTACCCTGCAGTAATAGGCACTTTTTTGATGCTTAGACACAGGCAGCAGAGTTTACTGATGAAATGCTGATCATTTCATATGCCTCATAGAGTTACTTAATTGTGACTTCATGGTATGAATCCTTTGCTGTGATTTTACTGTCAATGAAACCATAATCGTGTATAACATCACTGAATGTGAGACAATAAATTAATATAGGGAGGGTGAAAACCCTTCTAAATTAAGTAGACTAACTCATTGAACTTGAAACTTGGACACCTTCAGTGTAATGACCTGTTTTATTCTCATCCTATGTCACAGTTTTGGAGTCCCTACTGGTACAAAATCATTTCACTGAAAAGATACCAAATACCTAACTTTACACAAGTAGCAGTTTTAATCGCTAGGATATTTTAAACTACTTAATATGCTGTTGGTAAACTGAGATTTTGTTATAAGCATACAGTAAGGAACACTTTCTCTACCTGGAGGATATATGTTAAGGTATGTGTAGGTAATAATTTATATTTATTTTTAATTGATTGATTTATTTGGAGACAGGGTCTCACTATGTGGTTCAGGTTGGCCTTGAACTCACTATGTAGAAGCCCAGGCTGGCCTTGAACTTACAGCTATCCTCCTGCTCAGTTTCCCAGGTGCTGTGATTATAGGCATGCACCATCACACCTGGCTAATCATTTGTTTTTAAATTGTTGCTTATATGTTCTTAATCCTAGTGGTAGTTGTCTGATTCTATCAGTGTGGAAGAGAGTATTAGACCAAGCAAAGTGAAGGGGAAAACATATGATCAAACATGTGAGAGTCACAGCCCTTCATCTATTCCCCTTTAAGAGCACACATTCCCACTGTGCATATCTGGTATTTATTTCATCATATTAGATGTAACTAAACAGTCAATTCAAAAAAACATGAATTATGATTTACTGACTTCTAGTGTAAATTAGATTATACCACTTCTGTTGTATTCATCTGAGAAGATTAAATCAATACTTTCTTTAAAATCCACATCCAAGAATTTTTACTTGGCACCTGATTCTTTCATAATCGTTCATCCACTTAGTCAATACACTTACTGACTGAGTAGTTTACTTGGTACTATGGAAGATGTGGCAATAAGTAAGACTGTCTCTGCACCTAGGGACTGCTATGTTTTGGGTGAGTGCACTCTAAAGGTCCTTATATAAAGGACTGGTTCCCCATGGCAGAGGTACGGGGAGGTACTACGGACCTTTACACAGTGGGACCTAGTGGAAGATCCTTCCACTAGGCCTGAAAGTTACTGCTGACCTTAGGTCCATTGTCTCTGTGTTTCCTAGCTCAAGATTTGAACATTCCCTCCACCATGCTTCTCTAACCAGAAACCCAAACCAATGAGGGCTTCCAATCTTGGATTTAAATTTCTAGGAATATGACCCAAAGTTAACGTCTCTGTGCCAGATGTTTTACTGTAATGACACCAAGGTGATAGAGAGAGGGGTTTACTTACAGGGAAAAATGACCCACTCAGAGAGAGCCCCATGGCATGGGGCAGAATGGGGTAAAAGAAAGGCATAAGTGCTGAGGAGACTGTGAAGAGAAGTTTGACTGGAGCTGGTGGAGGACTGGAGACAAAAGATACCTTGAGGAACAAGTGGAATTAGGGTGGCTACTGTGAAGAACGGGATTCTTTTGATCCCCAAATACATTTTCTTCTTCCAGACAAGTGAATCCATATTTACTAATCTTACTGTAAGGATGATTACATGAAGATATGTTTAAGACAGTGAATCATATGGGCCAAGTAGTCTGTGTTGTATGTTAGTTATTTCACCAAGACATGACTAACTTCATTTAATCATGACAACTAATCCAAAAAATAAAAAATCTAAAGTATCTCTTATATTTCCTTCACTGCCAATACAAAAGGGACTAAAACAATATAAAAATAGTTAGTAAAATGTTAGTAAATTTGTCTTTTAAGCTTTGCTTTTCTCACCTACAAAATGGGCATTGTAATTATTCTTGCATTACCTATCTTAAAGTTTCCCTATTCAAATAAGGTAAAGCAAGCTAAAGCACAGTACAAACATAAAGTACCTGGTAAATAGTGCTATGCCCACACAGAGTCTCTGGCTGGCTCCTGACCATACCCCTAATCCGGTGAGTGCCTGACCCCTTCTATGGAAGCTACCTGTGTAGTTCTGAACTCCGGGGCTTCAGAGCTTCTGCCTGTCCTTGAGGTCTTGCCTTTCTGATTCTAACCCACCACGCGTGGGCAGAGCACAGGCTGCTACCCTGCAGTGCCCTGTTTTACCCTGACCATCATTTCAGGAGCCTTATTTCAGGACCAAGATCCTTCTATTCTGCTACCTTGTTCCTGAACCCCAGCCAGGATGTTTTCAGAACTTTTTACCCTACGTCAACAACTATTGTTTAGCTTCTCAAAATTCCCAACTGACTTTCACTTCATTTTTAGAAGGCTTAAGTGAGAAGTGATTTTCAATATTAGCTCTGTGTAGGGATCTGTGTTCATCAGTTTCCCTCACGATGGCCAAATACCTGATATATACAATTTAAACGAGGAGGGGCTTATTGTTGTTCACAGTTTCAGTGGTTTTACTTTGTGATCTCCTGGCTCCAAGGAGAACGCTGCTCATTTCTTTGGCAGTTAGAAGCAGAACTAGTCAGAAAAGCACCAGAGAGAGACATATCCTCACCTCCAACTTGGTTGCATCTCCTAGGAGAACACACCGCTATGAACACGAGTGGTTTAATTCACTAGTAAGTATAGCAACCCTGTGTTCCAGCTGCCGTTCCAGGAGTCTCAGTCTAGTGAAGTCAACAATTAAATTTAACCATTACCGGTTATCAAAGGATTTATAACTTGAATAAAAAACCAAAAAATGTGTGGGCATGCCCTCCTTCCACCTGTTCTGCTGTAATGGGGCTTGAGTAGCAATGTCGATCCTATCACACATATTCTACAGCAGGCTTTTTGGATCGTCAAAACCTCTGAAAATTTCGCCACGGCTGGTCTGGAGTATAGTTTAAGGATTTTTCCCAACTACTCATGGTGATTCCAATAATTAGCCAAAATTGGGAACTCTCGTTTGAGAACTTCCCAATCAAGTTATAACTTAGGGTTGAGTGAAAATTGGTGATAACCCACACTTCACTGTATCAGATGTTGTGACCAGACTATATAACAAAGATGACTCCTGAGAAGCAATTATTATGAGTATTGCAGCCAGATCCGGTGGAGACTGATTCAAAATGGCAGCCTACTTCCACTGGATTACCAGTTCTCAGGTAACAGAAACTAGTAAAGAGAGAAACAGGGTGAGCAAGACCAGATGGGTTTGCTAGGACAAACCCATCTGGATATTTTTTCCTTGGGTTTGGGAAGAGGGGAGAATCCCCATAAAGATAATGGACATGGGGTGTTCCCTTCGGCAGACAAAAATAAAATTTTAATGATCCTAAAAGTTAGCTTTTAGTTTACAGTCATTTGTTCACATTTACAATGTGGGCTCACTTGGCCTGGGAAATCTTGATCTTACCCATGTTCAAAATGTTTGATAGGGCCGGGGATTATAGCTCAGTAGCACAGCACCTACCTGGCAAGCCCAAGGTCATGAGTTTGATTCCCAGTGCCAAAAATAAATAAATAAATAAATAAATAAAATAAAATAAATGAAGGGGGGGGGAAATCTTAATGGTCAACTTTTTAAATCTTACACATGAGGAAGCTGGAGTCCCGAGAAGACAATGATTTATCCAAGGTCACCACCATTTGGAGGCGGAGTTAAGAAAACAGCACACGTTTCATATCACTATCCAATAATGGACATAGAATTGAGTTGGATACCAGGTATTTAAACTGGAATTCCAGAACTATAGTAGGAACTTCTCATAAAATATTATCATTCAGAAAATTTCTGACAGATGGTACATCTTTTAAAGTCTTTCCTCCTTTCTGAGAGTATATAGCAAGATATTTCACTAAAGAAGGAGCCCAGAAGAAGAGTGTCAAGTGTTAGATACTTATTTTAAAAGGAAAGAGGGAAAGAAAATGAGTTCAAGTATTTACTGGAGTTTTTCATAAATCAGAGGAAGACAAGCTGAACAGAGCTGAGTCGACCTACAGACCTAGATGGCTAAGGAGGACAAACAAGGCAGTGATAATATATGGCATTATACTGTATAGTTTACAAAACACTGTAAGATACTGTTATGGTCATGTCTTATAAAAATATACAAGTCAAACAAGGGTCACAAAATAAGTAGAAACAAGTTAAACTATTTTAAGAGTTGGGGAAAATCACCATCATGGAGAAAATTACCATCACATGAATGTTCTCTGATTCGGAAAAACCAATTACCTAGGTGTCACAACTAAGTTAAGTTAGCAAGAGAATTGTCAGGATGACACAAGGTAATGATAAGCCAGATCCTAATGACTAAGTGTTTTATTGCACATCTGGAGTTCATTTCACTATCATAGCCCATGTAGTTCATCTTGGCAAACAAAGCTAGACAGGATGGAGAAGCCAGGAAGCTAAAGCCAGCAAGAGCAGCACCAAGAAACAGGATGAGTGAGCCCAGTTCTAGGCCTGGGCATGAAAGATCCTGGGTTTCTGGATAACCGGGACTGGAAGTAGAGCAGAGGCCTGAGACTGAAGTTGGCCTTGGGGAGACTAAGATGAGTGTTTCTGGACTGTTTTTATGCCCAGGATGAGTGGGCACCAAAAAGCATCTGAACCAGCAGAAGGATATTTCTGAAATGACTGCTCAGGTATGGCCTCCACCAACCAAAATAACTTAATGGAGTTTTCCACTCTGATTAGATGGTTTCTGGCCCAGTTTAGGATGACTGATCACATTCGCTCTGACTCTCTCACATCCTCCCTCTAGTGAAGGTGTCTGGGATGAGTAATGGACTAGATGTAGTGATGTAGTCTCATGGTTTATCTCTGTCTTACTTGGATGAATATTAGAAAACATATACAAATTGCTCAAATGAAAAATAAAAGTATTTCTGTGCCTTTTGCCTATACTGTGGAAATGGTAAGATAAAATATTAAATTTTATTTTAAAGAAAATCGCATAAATTGATATTTTCATTTGTATGGACACTGTCTTAGTTACTTTCTTAGTGCTAGGATAGAATACTCGACACCTACAGGTTAAAGGAGGAAAAGTTTATTTAGCTTACAGTTTGTAGAGGTTTCAGTCTATAGTCACTGAGCTCCAAGACAGGGCAGCATGGATGACATAGAGGAAACAGTTTATAGCAGGACAGGCAGCCTTCCTTTCCCTCTTTCCATTTGCATTCCTTTCAGGCTACCAGCCTATTGGTTGTTGCCACCCACACCCAGGTGGGGCTTCTGCTTTCAGTAAGTCCATGAAGCCACTCCCAGAACTATGCTAAAACAGTCAGTAGACTAATCCAGTTATTCCGGTATCACATACCCATGATCCAGCCACCTCTAAAAGTCCCGCCTGTAAACACATGAGGCATTGGAAGGGAACATCTAGATATAAGCCATAGCAGATGCAATGAATTTTCATACTTTTACTTGGAAATAGGGCCAGTACCATAACCAATAAAATGAAATGCCTTATATTCCACAAGAGTTTCCTCCATGGAAAAAACAGATCTTCAAGAAATCTATTTTCCCCATCCTATGAACATGTTCCTTACTTTTAAAGTGGTGTGTGTGTGTGTGTGTGTGTGTGTGTGTGTGTAAATTATCTGTATCCTTTGTAAGAGGAAAACGTAGAAGAACCCAGGAAAGTAAAGGAAAGGGAAGTTATTAATAGTATACAGAATAAGGTGATTGAAGTTTAACAGGGCAATAGACTTTTACATCATAATTCATTAACATCATGATAGTCAGTTTTCTACCCACAACCTCTTAATCATTGTCTTATTTACTTTCTCACTGCTGGGACAAATACCTGACACCCACAAATTAAAGGAGGAAAAGTTTATTTTCATTCACAATTTTTAGAGGTTTTAGCCTGTATTTGGCTGGCTCCAAGGCAGATGGCATGGTCCAAGTGAAACAGTCCATGGCTCGGCGGCAGGAAACAGTTGGTCTGTGTTTCCCCTTTTGGCTTTCATATGCCATCCAGGCTACAAACCTATTGGTTAGCACCACTCACACTCAGGGTAGAGCTTATGTCTTTAGTAAATCAATCCAACCACACCCAGAAGCATACTAATACAATCAATGGACTAATCTAGTTATCATGCCCTTTATTCACATTCACGTCCCCTAAATCCAGCCACCTCTGAAAATGCCCACCAATGAGTGCATGAGGCTTTGGGTATATATCTAGGTACAAGTTACAACAATCATCCTATCCTGAATTTGAAAATATCAAAAGATGACAAAATCGCATACAACAATCTCAAATAAATGTGTATACTCATATAATTAAGCAGAAAAATATAAAAGTCATAATTTTTAATGAAAGAATTTATAATTATGCACAAGCGTGTGAAGAATAGTTGTTAAAATCATATTATCTTCAAATGGTGCATATTTATTGACATGATTTTATATAATAAAGTTGCAAAATAAAATTACCCATATACTATACATTGGAAGTTTTAAAGAAGAATTTTATCAAAAATTAAATAAGCTTGTAGGCACCACTGTTTCCTTTGTATATTCACTCATACATGATATTTTTATAATAAGAGATTAGACATTTTGGATATCAATACTGATGACCATGGTACAATGTTCTACTTTCTTATTAGGGAATGTTTCTTTAAACACAATAGGAACTTTCCAAGAATAACTCATCAAGTTAAAGGTCATTATCAACAAATCAGAATGTATTTGGGAGTTGTGTTAATGATGCATGTTAAATATATGAAGTGATATATGAAGTGACATTAGAAATATGGTGAATGTCTTTGTTTTTTTGTTTCTTAGTAACTTGTTTCCTATTACATTTTGTTATTTCTCCTTTTTTATACGTTTATGTCACTGGAGGGGGGGAAGTTGCAATATTGGTTTGGTACACTGGGAGTTCATGTCGCAAGCAAGTATGAATTGAACTGGATGGACAGGGAAAGATCTTGATGGAAAGTCTTGATGGAAGAGGCTGTAGAGATAATGCTTAGTTTTATTAATATCTGATTTAAAATAGCGTGTATTAGTAGGTGTTGATTCAGCACTAAGAATATGACACGTCAAAGGAAAATATAAAGTTTTGAGGGATGCTTAACATAGATTGAGCTTCCTAATAGACTAAACTTCAAAAGCAGCTTAACAATTAATAAAAATTTCAAGGATGTCTTCTATGCAGGGAATCTGAAACACTTTATCATGTCTTCATTTGAGACATGATACAGAGTTCTGAAGAAAAAGCAAAAAATAAAAAATAAAAAAGCTAATATAAAACATCGTGGGATGGGTTATATTCATGCAGATGTTTTTGTGCCATTGGACCAGTGACATCTCTCTTATTCTCCTTAACAGTTGTTCTTTCTCAGGAACAGGTGTCTAAACCTGTTCTACCACATACATTCTCTCTCTCTCTCTCTCTCTCTCTCTCTCTCTCTGTCTCTCTCTCTCTCTTATTTGGGGAGGTACTGGGAATCAAACCCACAACCTTGAGCTTGCCAGGCAGGTGCTTATGCTGCTGAGCTATATCCTTGACTACATCCCTCTCTTAACTAAGATTCATCTTCTCCCAAGACTTCTCTCTAGACCTTGGCCATACCCTAGAAGGTATATTTAGCTATATCCTTCAAACGCAACATACAAACCCCAGAAGGTTATGCCAGCTGGTACACTAGATGTCAGAAAGTCTTCAGGGCACAACAGTTGCCTTTTGGTTTCTTCTCTGACACCTGGAAACAAAGACTAAAGGAACAATTTGTGTCAGTGTGGGTGATTGTCTCAAGTTACGTGTTTAATTTAAAATAGCTAATGGTTTGGGCTGGTTGTAATTGCTCTTTGTAATAGGTAGTAAGAGAGTTTCCTGGATAGAAGCCAAACTCACATTCAGTGGAAAAGCACATGATGATAATTGCTTAGAGAACTTTTACACTGAAGAAAAGAAGTTCATGACATCTTAACATGAGAAATGATGGTGAAATGTCATTAGGGAATTAATCTTTAACCCATGTGAGCTTAGAAAGTTGAGAGAGAAAAAACTAAAGCTCTTCTTTTATCTACTTTGGAATGAAAAAAGAAAATCCCAAGGGAGCCACATTTTCCCTAGAGAGTAAGGGGGTTTTCCTGAGTTTGTACCCAGATGAAACAAAAGCTTTTGAAAAATGCTCTTTAACGTACATCTTCATAAGCACTTCTCCCTGTTTCAACTGAATAACTTTCTGCCACTTCTGTAAGTATATATTCGTCACTGTTCTAAACTTTGGCATCTAAAGTTATGTGACTATTTGACAATTGAAAGAGGATAATTGTAAGTTTCTCTTCTCTCTCTTTGTATTATGCAAAACGTAATGAAGACACATTGACTATTTCTGAAAACACAGCACTTAGTCATGGTTGCTTTTGTTCCCATTCTTCATTCCCTTGGGAGTCTCTGTGCTTCTGACTTCAACCGTCCCAGGTGCTTTGTCTCCCGGGCCCCGCAGTGGTTTTATAATGCTGAGATCCAGGCTGAGTGATTTAATTGCAGCCATTTTGGGGCTGAGGAAATACTAATCACAAAACTTAATAAAATAAAGATTAAAAGGAGCCTTGATCCTCCAGGCTTCTTGCTCCTAATAGTAAATCAGCCAACTAACACAAAGCACCTATTATGAGCCTGAATCTAAGGGACTAGAGATACAGAGTTGTGAATAACAACCCTCTCCTGGTGAAGTCTGCATGCAACCTGGCATGACAGGTCAACGTCTGAACAAGTTAGTGTCACATATGTCACATCTGAACAAGTAGTGTCACATACTATGTGGAAAAGGCCATATTATAGAAAAAGTGACAGGACTGCATCAGATAAACATAAAATAAAGCTAAAACTCAGGGTGGTCTAAAAAGCAAAGCTAATTTATTAGCTTACATCACTGAAACAGAAATATTTCTGTTTCTAGTCATCTTTAGCACTTAGAATATAACTGTATTTAGACATAGGATTATTAAAGATGAAACTAACCTAAAAATCAGGTCATTAGGCTGGAAGCTAGCCCAGTATGGCTGATGGCCTTGTCAGTAGAGATTAGATATAGAGGACACAGGAGCATACAGAAGAAAGACCATGAGAAGACATGGGAAAAAGACATCTAAAGCCGAAGAAAGAGGCCACAAAAGAAACTGGCCATGTGAACATGTTGGTGTCAGACTTATCTAGAATTGTGAGAAAATAAATTTGTACTACTGAAGTCACCCAGTCTGTGGTACTTTATTGTAGAGTAAATAGCATCCTAATACAGGATGTCACTTTGTGCTTAATGAAAGTTTCCCGCCAACTCTTGGTGTTACCCTTAGCTACCCCTCTCAGACTCCGTAATTTCTCACTCTAATATCCAAGTGTAACAAGAGGAACCTTCTAGTAGCTTTTTTCAAGTTTTAAGATTCTCACTTTTTTATGACTTATTACCTTTGTCTGAATGGCTTCTGTGGCTTGGGGAATATGATACGTGGACTAGCACATACCCAACCGGTCAGATCCCTGAGAGAAAGTGGGAAAATCAAGTTACGTTTGTGGGGTATAGATACAGAGATAATGAGCAAAGAGCAAAAAGAATAGGATCGAATAAGTCTACACAGAAAAGCTAAGCAAAAGAATAACTTTCCAGAGAATTTGGGTGTGTCTTGGAGAATAATGGTTGTTCTCTAGAGAAGGACTCAAAGGATAAAACAGCACATGTGAGGGCACAAAAGATGTAAAAGAGCCTCTGCTGTGCTTGGTGGAGGTGATCAACCTGTCCCACGTTGCCTGGATGTACCACTGGAAATCTCACATTCTACACATTCCCTTAATCCCAGAATAATGAGTATAATTGCCTGTGACAGTGTTTATTTTAAAATAGAAGCCCTATATAGCTTCTAAGTCCTGGTTCTATTGGGAAGGTTAGCTACCCTGTGTACAGGAAGTTAGGAACAAGGCTTACAGAGTGAGTGGCTAGAGATAAGATTAGAAAGGTTAGTTGAAGCTAATCGCAAACTAGCATGGGCTAGAGAAAACATACGCAGAGTTCCTGTGCCATCTTGAAAAAGTTAGTAGGGCATTACTCCACAGCGATAGAAAGACTTGGCATTGGTCAGATTAATTCTGTGAACACTTAACCTCTTTCAAAAAGTTCATAGAAGTTGAGGACTCTTGAAATTGGGAGGAGCAACAAATTCCAGGCCCCCTCTTCTGTCTTGTAGCCTCTAACTCTACTCCTGATGATCAAAGGTCAGAATTTTTCTGAGTACATTGTGGGGCTCCATTAATATTAGTTGATTTTTAGTTAATAAGTTTCTTTTAGTAACTAGAATTGCCCATTTACTTTTAACTGTCCACTCTGTGTGCTTACCTCTTAAAAACTGGAGGGTTTTTTTTGTTGTTTATTTATTTGCTTTTATTTATTTATTTTTACCTTTTCATGCTTTTGTCTCCAACCACCCACCTAAGGCTTCAAATCCACTATATCTACCACTTAGCTGCTTACCTTCCTGCCAACATTCCTCTTGTACCTACTGCTACTACTTGCTGGGAATGCTGCCATTCCCCCAGTCATCCAAGACCATTCCAGGAAACAAAATACTGCCACTGAAAAGAAGTGACTGAAGAAAATAAAATCTCTGCCTCAGTTTGTTTGCTGTTGCTATATGTGCATTCTTGTGACTGAGTCATTAATAAAGAAAACAAATTTATTTTTTACAGACATGGAGACTGGAAATTGCAGTGTTAACAACACATCTGTGGTCCATTAATAGTTTCCTTAGAGTCCTCGGGCAGCACAGGGGATCACATGGCAAAGGGGCCCATGGGAAATATCCGAACTGGCCTTTATCACAGAACAACTGTCCTGAGAAGGCACGCAGCCCTTTGTGGATCCACTAACTCTCTAATCTGTGAGTGAATTAAAGCAGTGGAGTAATCAGCTCTGGAAGACTGAGTTTCCATTATCAATGACTTCCAATGTTTCCACCTTCAAATTTACTAGAATTTAATTTTAGGGGTTAAATTTCCAACACACAAGTTCCAGGGAGCAAAACTTCAAACCATAGCATTCAGAAGCAATGACTTTTACAGTGACCTCATATTTATCAAAATACTACATAAATATTTTCACATGCATGAAAATGTGTAGGAAAAGTTTCTGAAGCATGTATTTCAAATTTTTAAAAATTATTGTCTTGAAGGTGTCTGATGGGAAATGGAGATGAGTCATCTTTTTATTTTTTATTTATATAATCTTGATTTTTAAAAATATATATTTATATAAATGTTTATGCATGTATATATTTTGTGTTATATATTTATATATAATATTCATATATTATAGAAATATATATTATGTTTATATATTTAAATATATAGATGACAATTTTCCAGGAAAAGATAAAACATCTTCACTGTAGTAAATTAAACTTGCAGCTAAATATAGACAGCAATATAAATTCACGTGAAATGTCACCACCAAGAGTGTCACCGTGAGCAGCCTGGGGTACAGCCTGCCAGGCCTCTCCTGGGCACCCCATTGCTGTGGGCACAGAAACTGCCCTGGAGAGCCAGCCCAGCCCGCCTTTGCCTCACTGCCCGCTCCTCTGGCCAAGACCCTTAGTCAGCGGCTTCCCCCTCCCGTCACTTCCGCAGAAGCAGCGGTCCGAAGCGGTCCCTCTCCATCGCCACTGCCCTCTCCCTCCTGCAGCTTCTCATCGCTTCTCCCTGCCGCGAAGCAGTCCTCTCCTGTCGCTTGCTTCTTTTCTTGCTACCTCCTTGCAGTCACTCTGCAGGCAACCTCCAGAGCTACTCATCCTAAAGCCCAGCTCTGAAGACGCTATTGCCCTTTCCAGAACCCTTCAGTGACTCCCCCAGCACCTACAGAGGAACTGCCAAACTCCACGGTGTGGCCTAAAACTCAAAGTTCCTTTGAGAACTTTGCTTGCCCTCAGTTCTCTAAGAGGAGTATCATTCATTCCAAACAATTACATTCATCGAAATTGTCCTCCAAAATAAATACACACATGGGAGAAAATATTTGCAAAAGATTATTCATTGCTATAAAATCCGGTAGGTACAAGTTAAAGCCAACCTGAATGTCCACCATCAAAGGATGATTAAATAAATTACAGTGCATGTAAATACCCAAAGGAATAGACTTCAGCTATTAAAATGACATACCTTATTACATAGAAATGGGGGGAAATCTACAAAATACTGTCAATCAAGAGTACATTACAGTTATAATTGTAATTCTGCTATCTTATTTGTTTCAGTTTTGGGGATTGAACCTAGGCCTTCCCACTCAGCTACCTCTCCAGCACCATGCTCCCCACTCGCTAAGCTGTTAAATTACCTAGGGTTGAAACTCAAAAGCCTCCTGCCTCAGCCTCACAGAGTGCTAATCCTACAGGTGTATGCCATCATGCCCAGCTTTTTGGTAAATGGTTTTAAAAATACACATATTTGTAGCACTTTCTGGAAAGACATTAGCAAATAATAACAGAGGTAAATTTTAGTTGATGTTGAATTTAGCTGATGTTTATTTTCTTATCCTTGATATTTTTCTATTTAATTTTAGATTTTGTAAACACAACCACAATTTTAGAAGCTATCATTTACTGGAAAGTATTTGCCAATTCCATGCTTGGTGTTTTACAAAAACGTTAACTAGTTTTTAGGTCAAAACTTTGAGAATAGTAGCATCACTTTCATATCTCAGAAATGTAAATGGGGTCAGGAGGGTGAAGAGATGCTCCCCTTCTGATCCCATTTATATATCTCTAGTGAAAGGCAGAGATGGGAGTGCAACTTATTTCTTACTTCAAAACTCACGGGCATTGTGGCACCTAGTAATACCAGTTTTACAAAAAGAAAAAAAAGTTAATAAAATATGTTCTCCTGCTCTTCTAAGGTTATTACTTAATTGTTCTGCACAGCTTTCCTTTATCCCCATATCCAGAAGTATACCATCATGGGAAGATGAAAATAGTGTGAGAGGAATATAAGGCAGGCACACAGAAGCTCACATAGAAGTTTTTCTTTTTTGATGAACATAGCATCATTTTGTATATCATTAGTCTATGAACTGATTGTTTACATTTAAAATATATTCTGGACATCTTTCTATTTCTGTACATATTTAACATCGTCAATTTACTTGTTAATAGCTCATAGTAATCTATTCTATAAATGTACTGTAACATTTAACAGACTCCCTATGAATAGCCATGTATGTTGTTGATGAATTTTGCTATTATGAGCAATGTCAGAATGGACATCTTTGTCCAACTCTATGTCTGTGCACTTATGAGATAGTTTTTGCAAGACAGATTTCCAAACTTTGGGTTAAAAGATAGGGGTCTTTTCCTGTATCAGAATTTCCAAAAATTCTAGCGTTAGTAAGAGAACCTAGTAACCTACTGAGTGTCTTTTGTGGCCTCATCAGGCCTCAGCAGCCATTGGTATACACGTTATTCCAGCATTCCCACACAGATCTGGACTGTGAACTCTGTGAGTTCTGGAGAAACTCTTTGCCAACCTTTGCTGCACAATGCTTCATAATAAATGATGTCTCTAGTGACTCCCTTTTCTTTTTCTGTGAAGGAATACCATTCCAATTGCAACCGCATCTTAAACTCTAAAGGTCAGAATACTATTTTATTATTCTGACATCTTAAATTTTGAAAAAAAATACATATACCATAAAGGGTTGCCACATTAAAGGTTCAAAAGGTATGGTGAAAAGACCATATTATAAGCCTTTATAAAATTGCATGGTAAAGAGTTAATTATGGTTCATTATGTCCCCTTAAGCTTTTAACCCCTTTAGTCACCGTATTTCCTGTAAATGGAATTTACGCCAGGACTACGTTAACAACGTTTTACATTCTGCTGTGCTATTACCCACTGAGCTCGAATCAATTGAACGAAAGAGGCCTCTTCAAGTGTATTGATTTTCATTTATCAAAACTCATCTGTTTGCTTAGCTGCATTCTTATACAAGAGAACAGGACATAGCTAACGTTTTGCATGATGTTACATTTTTCCTTAAGCCTTTAGCACTAGAATAGACATATGACAAACATTGGCATAAAAATTGCAGAATTTTTACTGGAAACAAGATTTTTATGGGTAATATAGAGCCTAAATATTCTTATCATGTCAAACAAAATGCTACTAAATGAAAAGAGTATAGCCATCCATATGAAGACAGCCACCATCAAAGCCCTGAGCAATCTCAGATGAGGGATTCTGTCTTCCTTCACCCAGAAACTGGGTTAAAAAATGGAGTACTTTAATGCTGTCTCAACAGTGATTCTTCTAAGTGCAAATTTTGCTCATGTCAGAAAGATAAGTTTTCTATTATACTCTCCAAAGACATTCTTGCTTCTTTAGCCAGGAATCAGACTGAAAATCTAGACCACAAGGAAATGTATAATAGAGAAAAATAAATGTTTTTGATGTACAGATTCACTTTACGCAATCTTTTCTTGCATTCTTAGCTTGATATTTCTGAATAAATGTGTGTGTAGAGGGAGGCGGGGACAGAAAAACCAGAGAATTTATACTGACACATGGTTGGGATTTTGGAAGTAGAAAGCATTTCTAACAATTTTGTTGGAGTAGTATTATTCACTGGATAATGTGCAGATATTCATTGTCTGATTAAATGAGTTGTCCTGGATTCTAGTTAAAGAAGTGTTGACTTCTGTTCAGGCAAATACTGAAATTTATTTATTTTGGGGATAAATATTGTATAAGATGAATCCAAGTTCAACATTTCTTTTGAGTTGTAATAAGTATTTCTACACACTAAGACAAGACTCTATGTTATGGCTAATGAGTACACATTATCCAGTGCCACAGTAGGCTAATTGTGAAACATCTTTTATCCTTAACACTGTAAAGGATAATCAGTATTGATTCAATTAAGGTCTGATTTCATGTGTTGGTATAAATGTTGGCTGCTTCCTTGTGAAATTGATGAAAAGAATTTATTTACAAAAGTGACTTATAAAAACATACCAAAGAGCAGATATTATTGATTTAAATAAAATGAATGATTAAGTTTAACAGAAGTTTAAATATGACTTTGAACAGTGATGGAGCTAATTATTTTCCCTCCTATACTTCTAAGTCATGTGCACTGTTGTAAATTTTTGAGATAATTTATAGAAACAAAAGTTAGAAAAAAATTCTTTTAAAAAAGGATTACATTACAGCAAACAGAAACATTTGGATGCTATTTATTTAGTGATTAGAAACAAAATAGAAATTATCTTCAAGAAGATTATAATCTACTAGAGAAGAAGAGGAAATACATGCCAACAGTATTCTGAGCCACTAACAAATTGGGTGTAGGATCTCAATGAGTTTGAGTTTCAGCTTTCATACCTACTTCTGACAAGGTTTGCTATGGCTTAGTCTCCTAATCTCTACAAATGGCATAAATAAAATTGATCTCATAGAGCTGACATGAGAATTAAAAGACTAGAAATTTATGAAAAGTTGCCTGTCAAAAGGAGAGTACTCCCTAAGTGGTTGCTATTTTAATGATGTATTGTTTAAGTGACAGATGAATTTACTATAGGGATATGATTCAAAAAGACATGTAATTGAAACATTACTTTTGCCTTAATTTCAGAGGATGGAGCTCTTATAACTGTGTTTTTGTCTGTCAATACCTTTAGGCAGAGAGAGGATGTGAACTAGAGATTGACAAAGGAACGATTACATTCATTGTAGAATGAAACGTAACAGGCACTGCCACCAGCAGTAAAACAGCAAGTCACATATTGAAAGAATATCTTCTTAATTTTTTTGTCCTTGATTAATCACTGCAATAATGTTTCATTTTGTTTTTCAGTTAGTTTTTCTGAGTCTCCTTTCTTGGAACCGCTTCTGCCTTTTTTAAAAATTCACTTTAAATAACAACATTTAAATAAAAGAATGAAAATGTCCTAATGACATATTACCGTCTGTTGATATTTTGCTGAAAATCTCCCCAGACACTTTTATATTCACTTTTCTTTCTCTGTCTCTGCACACACACATACACACACACACACACACACAGCCGCACATGCACACAAAAACTTTTTTTTCTTTTTAATTTTTATTAATCTGAAGGTAGTAAGGTAGTAAAACACAACAGAATAGGATGGAATAAGGCCAATTGAGACAGTGTAATGAAATTGGTACAGAACTTCACAGCAGGTTATTGGGATAACAGTAATAGGTACCATAGTATATCTTGTTACCTTCACAATAGTTGCTCTTCCAATCAGGTATAGCAAAATCAAAGGAAATACAGAATATTATAGAACTTATCAAAATAGAATATTGAGTAGAGCAATCTCATTAATCAGGACAAAGAAAAACAGTGATAAAAATATTTGCATTCAAAGAGATGGTAGAAGGAAATCCCCCTTATTTGCTATATTGCATATGGTCAACCTCCCAAGAGATGCCAACCTGGGGTGAGGGGGATGTTTGATTCTCAGCCCGCAGACCACAGCCGCTTACCAGGGCGGCAGGCTGGTTGCTTGGTTTCCCAGCCGCACACAAACTTTTGATCTGATATTTTTCACTCAAAAATATGCAGTATGTTTTACGTATCTTTCCATGTCAAAGAACAACTTTAAATTCCCAACACCACAAAAAGAAAAAAAGAATGACTTCATTATAATTAACTGGTTATATCACATTTGATTGATTTTATCCCAATTGTTTATATATCACATTTACTACATATTAGCATAATGTAATAAAACTTCCCATAAGCATTTTACTTTTTTTCTAATCTTTGCTAAAAAGCAAAGTACTACGATGGCCATTTTTGTATGTTCATTTTAGAGCACTTTTATGATTCTAATTATACCCTTCAGAAAAATTCCTAAAAGTGAATCAGGGGGACTATAGGCAATTTTGGTATTTACATCTAAAATAGGAATTAAAATAATCACATATTGGGGCTGAGGATTTAGCTCAGCGGCATAAGCGCCTGCCTTACAAGCACACAGTCATGAGTTTGATCCCCGGTACCAATTAAAAAAAATTACATATTAATTTTAGAAGATTTTTTTAAAAAGAACTACCCCCAGTTTTGATTTTCATGAATACATTAAAAACTATCTTATTAAATTTAATATTACAAATTTAGAGTTGAGAAATAACATATAATTAGAAATAATTTTTCTAATAAATAATTTTAAATTGCAAGTAAATAATTTTTCCACATAAATCAATGCTTTATAAACAATAGAAGCAATTATGAAAGGAAAAGACTTGCATAAGAAGTCTTGTCAATTAAACTAACAAAACTTTTTAATTTAAATGCCTGACTACACAATTAAATTAATTAATTTTCTAGCACAATTGCCTGACATTTTGATGAGTTATTGTGGAGTGTTGAACTAATCCAAGTGATTTTAAATCTCTTGTATACAGGACCTGTGAACTAGCACTCATTTAATTCATTCTCTGTATCTTTCCTGCCCTCTCATTTTTTCTACAAACGTATTGAATAATTTAGTTTATTTTAGTTATCAGTTTTCTCATCGTAACACTTGTATATGCAGTTTCCTGTCTCTGTGACCTCTGTTACTTGGTTTCTTACCCTGTTAGTACTCTTTGATATTGATAAATTTGGTTTATTTGACAGAATCTGTATCATTTTGTTGACATAAATTTTAGCCTTATAGAAGACTGATTTTGATAATGCAGCTCTATTGGAATGTGTGTTTCTGTATGTGAATCTAATTCTTAAACCTCATAATTCCTTTACATCATGTAAAACCTTAGAACTGTAAATATTCTGGCTCAGTATTTCTCAATGTTTGGCCTTCCAAGTACATGTGCGCCAGGTCATAATATCATATGTGTTATCTAAAACTGGAACATTTAATGAGTATAAATATATCTGGGAAACCTATGCACCTATTAACACACTGTTTTGGTATTTGAATTAATTTTTATAAAGTACTTTATTAAAAATGCATTATCTGTACCTCAAGCTAGGCAAGCAAAGAATTTTTAACGCAATCTCCTCATTTTACATATAAGGAAACAGATTCTGGTTAAGCAACCTCAGTATTCTAGAAAAAAATAAAATTTTAAATTCATTTTAAGGTAAAATTATAAAATTATTCTAAACTGGCTGCAGTTATAACATACATGGAATATGTATGTATAGAGAGATCATGTTTACTTTTTTTAAAGGAACAATTATTAGCAACTCTGTTCTTTACATTCACAAACAGATCAGTTTTAAAACTTTGCAATCCACTGGGACCAATATTACTGAAAAGACTTTCAATACTGAGCCAAAATGTGAAATATAAAGTGTTACATACATTAGAATAAGCAGGTGAAGTGGGGATGAAATCCCAAATGTTTTAGAGGTATGGTGGCATATTGCACAATGAATAAAGCTACCTCAATTGAAATTCTAGGGCTGACACTGCCAAACTAAAGGAAGGCTTGCATTGTAATTCAAATGTAATGACTAGTTAAATTCAAAGTGACACAGGGCAATTTTTTAACTTCTCTGAGCTTCCATTTCATAAGAGTGCCAATAATAACTCATCATAAGGCAGTTGTAAGAATATAATTAGATTTTTAATATCAAAATTGATAACATTCATTTGGCAGGTATTTATTTTCTACCTTGGGGACAGAATTTGTGCAGGAGGAGACAGACCTTAGAGGAAGACCCCCCCACAAGCAGAGGACCAAAAGCAAACTTGGGAAAGCCAGGAGTTTCATCAAACAAACAGATCTCCCTCAACTCAACACAGAGAGTTAGGAATGATTCACTGATGAATTTTTTCACATATTCAAGGAGAAGGTGATTGCTCTATTATTATAAACTATTCCAGAATACATCTTGTAGCAAAAGCTACCCAGTACAAACCATATGACACATATAATGCAAAGATATTTCAAAGAATTAGAGGTCTACTCCTCATATTACTATAAATATTAAAATGTTATAATACCCAAAAGAATGCAACGTATGATCAAGTAATAACCTAATAATAACTGAATAATATTTATTCTGCTAATGTAAGGATAATTCAACATAATGAAATATATATATAATATATATTTCACCAATTCATTAAATATGAAACTCCATGAAATCACCAATAGGTACAACAAATTAATTTTCTAAAATTTAATACCATTCTTAAAAAATATGAAAAGGGTTAATAAATGACACATAAGTGGTATTATTAAAAGCTATTAATTCAATATTAAATTATGAACTACCAGCATTATTTTACCATAAATCAGAAACAAATAAACAAAAAGATTATAGTCACTATTATTACAATGATATTCATAAAAAGCAAATATTACTCAATATACAGGATGAAGTTCTGACTCTGTTACATATATGAGCTATATATGAATATATGTGTGTGTATGTGTGTGTGTGTGTGTGTGTGTGTGTGTGTGTGTGTGTGAAAGCATTATGCTATGATAAAGAAGCTAGACTCAAGCCGATGTGGTGGCACATATGTGTAATCTCAGAATTTAGGGAGGCTGAGGAAGGAGGATTATAAGTTCAAGCCTCATTTAGGCAGTATACTGATAGAGTGTGCTTGGGTTCAATACCACAGACTAAAAAAAGAAAATAAAAGCTGAACTCAAAAGCCTATTTAATACATGGTTTTATTTATATGACTTCTGGAAAAAAGAAAACCACCAAGAAAAAAAATCCAGTAAGTGGTTTTCTGGATTAGAGAGAAAGGAAAGATACTGCTGACAAAAGGGCTTGAGAGAATTTTTGAGGCCAGTGATGCTTATAACTTGCTGAGTCAGCTCAATTTTATAGACAAGTGGATTTCGCTATTTATGAGTTGTATCTAAATGTACAGCAAAGCAAAACATATACATTGTTAAAAGTAAGTGAAAGTTTAAAATCTTTCTTGGAAATGATGCTTTGTATTTTAGTACTATAAGATGTTCAGATGTGTTTTAAAGCAAGAGAATGGAGGCAGTGGCTCATACACAAGAAGACAGAAAGCTTAGGGGAATGGAGGTTGTGAGCACAAAGAAAACCCATCCCACGTGATAATGAAACATATTCTAAAGGAGCTTCACCAGAATAATGGAGAAAAGAAAGATTCCTGAGACATTTGTGACAGAGCACTGGGTAGAGATAGAGAATGATTTTTCATTTAGATTTATAACACATGACTTACAGTAAAGTTAATTCTGTATGAATTGTTAGGTTATCAGTATAAAATCTTAAATATTAAATCATTTTCCAAAAGTCTAATAAATTTAGAAATATTATAAATAATCATTTAAAAAACCTATCCACCATCTAATAACATATACTCTTATTAAGTAAAAGCAAAAAAGAGAAAAACAATGAGTGGAAAATAGTACTCAGCAAATATAGCAAATGAGCTATGAGTTTGCCATCATACAATGCAATATCATTAATAAGAAAATACTAAAACTGTATAGTTGATAAGTGTGTGAAACAGTCATATCAGTCACAAAAAGGAGTAAATATAACTAGTAAACCAAACTTAGGAAAATAAGTTAAGTAGCAATTATAAAAATACTTTGATCTTAGTATGTTATCTCGCTGAGTGTCAGGGACACTCATGAGCTCTTTGCTAGCTGTTAACAATAAAACTTTTACATCCTATTCGGAAAGAGATATCTAAAGAATAAAAGCATCCCCTGCCCTAGTAATTTTTTATAGTTATTATTTCAAATAAAGGAAAATACTATTTGCATAATGATTCATTTTAGCATTTTTTATAGCAGAGGGAAAGTAAAATCAACTTGAATGTTAACTTTTGTACTAGACAGAATACCATGCAGGCATTATAATTTTAATTATGCAAATTCTAAAACAGCATGGGAAGCACTTATTATGATCGTAAATGAAATAATCATAATAAAAAGTTGTATGCATATTAACTATTCAACTGTATTTTTAAAGAATCATGTGTAGAGAAAATACTGCTTAAAGATTATAGCCAAAGCTTATTCAGCTCACACTGTGCCAGGCCCTGTTCCCAGATCTTTCTGCACATTAGCTCACGGAACTCTCACAATATCATGATTTAATTTTTATCAGTTAGGAATTTGAGCTATAAAGAGACCAGGTAACTTGCCCCAGTTTACAGAGTGCAATTGCTGTTATTTAAATGAGCCAGTCTCTCAACTATTATGTATGTCACCTCTAGTGAACTCCCTGAAGCAAAGAAACGAATATACTTGTGTTGATACTACCTATGACTTCCATTTTCCAAACTTTCTGTAATATTTTTAGTTAAATATGAATTTTCAAATGTTGTAGTGGGAGACCTCAGGGGAAGAGATGGAAAGTGTGAAGGAAAATGAAGGAATCATAACCATCAGTCTATGCCCAAGGAAACCAGCCTGTGTGACGAGTCCTCCAACCCTAAACTGATAGCAAGGGAGGCTGATGTGTGGCCTGTGCAAATGGGAGACACAAGCAGGGACCATGAGGGAACCAAACAGACTCTCTGCTTTATGCCTGGATCTCTCTCTCGCTCTCCTCTCTCTCTCTCTGTCTCTCTCTCTGTCTCTCTCTCTGTCTCTCTCTCTTTCTCTCTCTCTCTCATTAAGTTTTAGAGGAATAATCAAGTGTATCATCTGGAATCACACAGTTAATTGTGATACATTTGACACAAATGTTTGATTTTCTTGGATTCACCTCAACTCATCTATATCAAATCTATAGGTTCAAGAATCCCGAATTGCTCCTCCCATTATGTAGTTATTGTTTTGCATCATATGGAAAAGTAGAAGGAATACTGGATATGGTTCTGTTTTCTCAATGAACTCAATTTTTTAAAAAAATATTGTCCCTGGTCAAAATGAAACAGCTATACCATTAGTATATATAACTATGTAGCTGTAAGCTAAGTTGCTTATCAAAGTCCACTGAAACAGTGTTGACTATGACTGTGAAATTCATCTCCAGTTATTAAAAAACGAGGAGAAAATGTCAGTGCTTTAGGCTGCAATCAGGGGAAAAGAAAAATTCTAAAAATTGCCTATATTTCTTAAAATACTATGAGGAAGTCAAGCATTGACTCTGTTACCTTGTCACCTAAATATAAAGCATGTTTCTTTTTTGGCAGAAACGCCAGCAATTTCTATAATAAAATTTACCCTGGAGGATATGTAAGAACAAGCTTAGAAAAACATGAATAAAAGAAATCGTAAAGAATTACTGGGAGCTATAGTTGTTGATCATGAGGATTAGGTTTGACAGGAAAATATATACTTTGGGAGACCCTATTAATTCTTAAAAGCAAATTTTGCTACATTCTGTATAATTATTCTAGTGTATCTGATGCTGAAACCTGTTTTTATTGAATTTGAGAAGTGGACTTCTAAACTATTGAAATATACTCCAGAAAACGTGACTACAGGTCTCCAAATACTCAGACAAAAATGTATTAAAAAAAAGAAAAAGAACAAAGAACAAAGAAAATAGCTCAGAATCAACAAACACACATGTAACCACTGAGACACTGAAAGTCTGAAAATTTGTGTGTTGGATAGATAACCAACTGCATATACAGGCATTTTATTTTCATTGTATCCATACACTGAATTACAAAAAGGAATTTTTGAAATGAGGATGAAATCGCTATGGCTAGTGTTTCAAGTGCTCAGTCGTTTAGAGGGCATATTTTAAAACTACCTTCTTTGTGAATCATTTGATTCCCTCCCTCCTACTCTAGTTATCTTTCAGTCTTCTATATATAATTTCTGATTCTAAAATATAGATTAAACTTGCTTCTAAATAAAGTATCTAGTTTCTGATGGATTCTGATTCACTCTGCAAACAAGTTATTTCTTATATCTTTATTAGGTGTATTGATCTTTTCTGAAGCACTTTTTAGTAATCACTATTCCCCACTGCTATTTGATGTCCTGGAGTTCTGTCACCACAGGTGTGAAACAAAACTACCCTGTTTATAAAAATATCTAAATCCCCTACCAGGATTTGGCTTTATGAATGTCATTTCTATTTTCAGTACTAAGCTTCCTAGTCTTTCAGAGATTTTTGTTTGTTTTGTTTCATTTTGGGGGGAGATTTTTTTTTTGTTTAGTTCTGGTTTTTGTTTCATTTTTTGACACATGGCTTGCTAAGTCACTAAGTTGCTCAAACTTAATAATTTTCCTACCTCAGCATCCCAAGTTGTTTTTTGATCCTTTCACAATATTTGTCAGCTTGTAGAATCTTTAAGTAAACTGAGTCTTCTAAAAGAAACATAACTAAGGAAGAGGAGGGGTGTTTGCTAGTTATGATCCTGTTGCTTTGTGCTCAGGGGATTTTGATGACCCTAACAATGAAGCAGAAAAACTTGTTTCATTGAGAAGCAATGTTAAGTCCCAATTCAAAAGAATAATCAATGAATTTAGAATATTGGTTAAATTTTGCACTTCAGAAAGTTTGCTTTATGTGACAGGGAACCAGAAAAATGTAGGGGTAGCTTGCCCATCAGCTGCAGATTGGCTGGAAAGACATAATACTTTTATACAATGGATAACTACTAAGCTATAAGGAAGGAAAACTTTGAGGCTCTTGTAGGTAAATGGATACACCTTGAGATCATGCTCAGGGGTAAAAAGATTCAGAGTCACTGATGTAAATAGCGGGTTGCCTCCATAAACTAAAAACTAAAGGAGTTAGTGAGATACAAAATGTACAATGCACCCTGTGAAAGTGAAAGGGGAGGAATTGTCTAAAAAAGGAAAGCAGTGGGCATTGTTAATCTTGTATCATGATTTGAAACCCATATTGTTTTCATCTCTGTTTAGTTTGGTTATATTCTGTTCCAGTTTGTCTACTTGTACTAGATTTGATGGCATGGACAGCTATTCCAAAGATAGCAGGATATACTATGGTAACTATTTTTGATTTCCTATTAACTTAATTTGAAGCCCTGTATTGCTTTCACTGTCTTGTTTTGACTGATTTTATACAAATCTTTTTTGTTTGACAGTATCAAGTCTGAGGGTATAGGCAACTACTTTGAAGACAATAAGATTCACTATGATACCCATTCTGGTTTAACTATTATCTTCTTTTGAAGTCCTATAATGTCTCCAATGTTTTGTTTTTATTGATTTTGTTCTGTATTGCTATGTTCAGTTTTATTATGCCTGATGATATGGGCAATTCTTTTGAAGATAACAAGAGACATTATGGTAACCATTGTTGATCATCTTGTATTTTGGTTTTAAGTCATGTACTATGTACACCCTTTTGTTTTGACTGAGCCCATTTTGTTTTCTCTCATTTGGTTTTACTCTCTTCAAAAAAAAATTCTTACATTAAAAAATAAATAAAAGTAAAAAAAAGAAAGTTTAATCTCCAAGATTCAGTATTTCAAAATCATCCTAACATACATGTAAACTATATATCTAAGCTACATTATGGTCTTTAATAATTATGGAACAAAACTAATCAGATAGACAAATAGAAAATTTGGACAGGAATGGCAAACACATTCCAACAGAAGCCGAACAGGAAACACAAAGGGGTGAGTCAGCCAGATGTTAGATAAGATAGAAGGAGGAAGAAAAGTTGCAAGGCACAGGAAGAACTGGATAATGCATGTCTTACTTAATGGCAAAACAAGATACACCAGGTGATCAAATCTAGCTCCAGAGGAAAATCAGTTAGAGATCTTCAGTTCTGTAAGTCAAATTGAGTATTCTCTGGACTCACCTTGGGATGTCTGTGACTATTACTTTAAAAATTAAAACCCGGCCACAAAAGAAGACCATGTCACACTCAGTAGAGAGGCTACAACAAAAAAGCTGAACAAGGAATGGCAAAGATGCAGACAAATTAGAGTCATAATACATTGCAGGCAGCAATGTAAAATGATTACTTTGGAAACTAGCTTGACAATTCCCCAAAGTTACATAGAGATTAAATATGTCACATAGTAATTTCACAACTGAATATATTCTCAAAAGACCTGAATGTATATATTCATACAAAAATGTGTACATTAATGTTCATGGTACCATTATTCACAGACAAAAATGGTACAATTTGTTTAGCAGTTGAAGATGTATTATATAATAAAATATTACAGTGATGTATTACTCATCTACAAAAGAGGAATGAACTGTGTGTATGTGCTGAAAAATAAATGAACCTTGAAAACATTATACTAAGATTCCATAGTGTAATGGTTAGCACTCTGGACTCTGAAAACATTACACTAAGACAGAAACTGGACTCAGAAGACTCTGGGTTATATGATTCCATTTCTATGAAATGTCCAGAATAATCAAATTCTTAGAGACAGGATGTAGGTTAGTGCTTGTTAGGAGCTGGAGAAAGAGAGAAATAGGAAATGATTGAAAATGGGTACAGAAATTTGGGGAGACAACAAAGAAAATGTTCTAGAGTTAGATAATGGTGATAGTTGCACTACCCTGTAACTTTTTGTCACTATGACCAAATACCTGAGAAAACAATGAGAGGAAAGAACTTATTTGGGTTCGTGGTTTCAGAGGTTCCAGGCTATGGTTTGTTGGTTCTGTCGCTATGCGCCCGAGATGAGACACAACAGCATGGTGAATGGTATGGTGCACTAACACGCTCACCTCATGGCAGCCAGAAAGCAGAGATAGAGAAGAGACAGAAAGAGATGAGAGTTAGATACAGTCACCAAGGTCACAACACCATGCTCATCACCTTCAATTAGGCTGCAGCTCCTAAATCTCTATCACCTCCCCAAAATGACCTCAAATTATGATGCCCTCAGTACAGGCAATCAAGATCAATCAGCACAATGACTGCGCTCAACACCACTGTATTACACACCTTAAGAGCAAACTTTATAGTAAATCACATCTCAATAAAAACAATCCACCTTGGTCTGAGTTCATTTTCCTATACCTACTGATTTTACTTTATCTTAAAAGCTCAGTGTTGGCAAACATAGAACACCCCCACCCCAAACTCAGTGTCCACTCTTGATCCCTTGACTCTATTATGTTAGATAAATATAGAGATAGAAGACAGACAGACAGACAGATAGATAGATGATAGATGATAGAGATAGCCTTATTGCTCTAACTTGTTTTTTTTTTTTTTGCAATTTCAAAAACACTTCTATTGTAAAGGAAATATTTCCTGTTAGTAATGTATGATTTGTACTATTTGAACTGTTTGTACACGGCCTGTTGAAATCTAAAGTTGCCCAAGGACGGAACTGGGTAACTGGGTGGGGAAAACTGGGTCACGAGATGGAAACCGCCCCCTCCCTTGACTAAGGAATTTACAACTTGAGCCTTTCCAGAGCATCTACTGCCCT
>PVJX010006515.1:0-77117 GCA_004027295.1 Dolichotis patagonum | reverse complement strand
TCCATGCGGCCCGGAGTGCTCAAGGCTGTGGGTGAGTTGCTGTGGCTGCCGTCAGCCTCCACGCCATCCCCCTGGCCCAGGCTGGGGTTCATGAGGTTGCCGGTGGCCACGGAGACGGTGCTGCTGGGGCAGGAGGTCAGCATGCGGGTGGGCGAGCGCTCGCCACCGCCACTGCCCCCGCCAGCCACCATGGAGAACTGGTAGGAGCCGGAGGAGGCGCCGTAGTAGAGGTGGTAGGGTGCCGGGTTGGCCTGGAAGGGCCCGTTCTGGCTCTGCGTGGCCCCGGGGTAGGGTGGCGGGAGGTAGGTGTGGTGGAAGCGGCTGGTGGCCGGCATGCCTGTCACGCTGAGGCTGCCGATGCTGGTGCCCGAGGGTGTGGCGCTGTAGGGGAAGGCAGCCGACATGGCGCCCGGGTAATGCATCCTGGGGTCGGGGAAGCGACTCTCTGTGAGGGTGAAGGACCGGTCAAACTGGCGGGGGTCCGAGAAAGGGTTCAGGTCCGAGGTGCCTGGGGGACAGCAAGGAGGAGGGTCAGTTGCAGCAGACGACGACCCCTGAAGCGTGACCCTGGGGTTCCGTCTCACACCCTGAGCATGACCCTGGGGCTTCCTGGTGACCTGCTCTTCAGGCCCTGATGCCAAGATACCCAGTACAGCCCCACCCAGAAAGCAGGTTCCTGGGAGGCCGCAGCCTGAGGGGACCCCCATCCTCTGCGGAAGCACTGCAGAGGAGGTCAGCAGAGCCCAGGCTGAGGACAGGGCACTAAGAGAAGACCAGGATGGTGCAAAGGGTCAGTGGCCCTGTGGGATTGGAGGCTGGACTCTACCTCTGCAGATCAGGAAACTGAGGCAGAGAGAGGCTGATTCTCCTGATACTCTACAGAAAGGACTAGAACTCATCATGAGTTCTTTCTACCCTTCCGGGTTGCACGTGTGCTCACAGCCATGCCGCTCCTGCCCAGCTACTGCTCAGGTAGAACCCTGGCGGCACCTGATGTAGGTGTTGGGGCCACATCACCTGTCTGCCACCCCCGATCCTGGCCTATGTCACCACAGCTGTCCTACAGGCTGCAGTCAGCTGGTGGCCCTGCACTGAGCAGAAACCACCCTTGCCAGCCCCAGCAGCTACATGAAAAACCAGCCAGAGGGCGTGGGGGCCCCAGGGTGCCCAGCCAGGGCTCACCAGGAGTCTGGCTCCTTGGTGGGCCAAGGACCAGGACGCTCCAGCCTCTACCCTCGATTTCTGTAATCAGAGTCCCCCAAACCTGTAATTAAACATTTAAATGGGCTTCGGGACTGAATTTAACTCCCTTAGATTAGAAGATGGGAACATGGAGGCCCGCAGAGGATGAGGTGTGAAGGGTCACATGGTACAAACCCCCAGGGTTCTGGTCCTGAGCCCCAGCATATATCCAGTAGCCGCTGTCTCCTGCGTGAGCATAACTGTGTGGTCTCGGAGCTGGGCAGCTATCCTGGTTTTGACATTTACTGTGGAAGCTGTTGTGTCCTCGGGCAGGTCACTTAACCTCTCTGTGCGTCAGTCTTGTAGGACTGTAACAGTTTATTAGGACTGAGTTGACTGGTACACTTGAAGGGCTTAGCAGGGAGTTGGCCCACGGTGGGCCCCCACGGCTTTGTCTGCTGCTGTAGCTGTGATGCTTTCTTCTCTGAGTCCCCAGGATGGGCCCACTTGGGACCTAGAGAGGCCAGGCCCTTGCCCTGGGCCTCCATTGTACTTTGGCCAGGTAGATGAGGGCTCAGGAGGAGACTGGCCCGACCCCTCTGTCTCAGCCACCAAATAAGAGGGGCCTGGAGAGGTCCCAGGAGACCAAGCTGTCCCCCGGCCATGCAGGGTTGGAGCCAGCTGTGGCTGGGGGATGCAGGCCTGGGTCTCCTGCTCCTCCTCCTGGGTCTCCTGAGGTGACCCCAGGTGAGCTCTGGGGCCTGAGGGGTCAGCTGGAGCCTGCTCCTTGGCAGGGCTCTGGCCTGGGGGACCACAGCTGTGCTGCCAGCTATGTGGGGAGACAGTACCCTCTGGTACCCTTCCTAGGAGGTCCCCGCTGCTCCATCAGCCTTGAAGCTGCATGGCAGGGCACCCACACCCAAGGGCACAGGGTAGCGGGTGCCTGAGCCAGGCAAGCAGGAGGCAGAGACTGAATGCTGAGCAGAGTGCAGGCGGGGCTGTCACCTGCCAGGAACCAGGGCAAGGATCCGGCAGGGACACTGGGGCTGTGCCTGGGAACAGGAGGCTGTGGACCTAGTGCGCGGCCGTCAGAGATGCCTGGCCCTGCCTTGTCCCCTCCTGGGCTCTCTCTCAGGCCCCCAGCAGCTTCCTCAAGGCCCCCCACAACCCACCCCAGGAAACCTGAGCTGGCCGGGCCCCTGCCCAGCAGCCAATCACAACAGTGGAAGGAAATGTTTATTTTCTTCTCCAAATTGCCCCAGCTGCTGCTGTGGTGGCTGAATGGGCCCTTTGAGCAGTGAGAAGCCCCCATTGTGGGCGACTGCAGCCAGGGGCTGTAGCCTGGGGTATGCAGGGGCTGGGGTCCTGGTACTGCTTGCCAGTGACCAAAGTTGGGAGGGGGGTCAAAGGGAAGTGGTAGTGGGGCAGCCTGAGGGCATACCCAGGATGGGGCCTGAACGCAGAGCCTGGGCCCATCAGGAGGGAAGGCCAGGGGGCCAGGCCCCTCACACCTGGGGCTGCCTATACCCTTGGCAGAGCGAGGGCCCTCCTGATAGATGGAAGCTGAGGCTCAGAGAGGTTAAGTGATTTGCCTAAGGTCACACAGTCAATGCAAGGCAGAGCCACAGCTCCTAGCCAGCAATACCTGGCTGCAAAGTTCATGCTTCTCCCCTGCCTGGGTGTTAAGGGCTCTTTCTCTCATCTCAAAGGGAACAGACCTAGAGGTGGGGCTTGCAGGGGCCAGGGCTGCAGGGTGGCTAACAGGGGCGGAGAGCTTATCTCAGGATGCACAAGCAGGAGGACTGGGTCAGCTCCATCCCCCGGGACTGGACCTCCTCTCCTCACTGCCCAGGTGGAGACTTGGCCTCTGATCAAACTATGCCCACCCAACTGTGGAGGGGAAGATGTGACTCTCGTTCCGTGACAGCTGGTGGAGAGGAAGCTGCTGCATGGCCCTGCTGGACACTGGGCTTCCCTGGCCTGGCCCCAATACTGTTAGTCTGGCTCGGCTAAAGGCAGAGAAACACCCAGCATGGTGGGCTCCTTTGACTTGACTGATGCTGGTCTGTGGGGACAGGAGCAGGGACTACTTGCCTCCCACCTCCCAGCACCTCCCTAGGCCAGACTCCCACCCGGAGCTCCCCAGGGCGCAGGAGTTGTGTGTCTCAAACTTGCTGGCCATGGGCTCAGAGAGGCTGGGCTGCGCCTCTCCCCTTGGGGTCCTGCTTCCTGAGCCTGGGTTACTATGGAGGGACCTTCTCTGCATTGCAGGGGCTATGTCAAGCCTGGCACACAGAAAGGGCCGGGACCAGCCCTCCCTGAGCAAGGTCCCAGTGGGCCCAGCTCAGCACAGAGGTAGAGGGGACAGGCAGGAGTCATGTGCAACTCCACCCTGGGCTCTTCCTGCCCTGGGTCTCCTTCTGCAGAAGTACAGAACAGGACGGGGACTTTGGACCTGGGCGCTGACAGGCTGTGTGACCCAAGGGTGGATGTAACCTCTTAAGCCTCTATGCACTCATTTGCCAAATGGGCTGGGGCCAGGTCCTGGTGAACTGAGATTGGGCCTCGGCCTGGCCTGAGTGCCAGCTGCACACGGCTCCTGCGCTTTGCTCAGTAACCACCTGCTTGCCTGAACTGGTCAGGAGCCGGGCATCTCTTGCCCGAGGTCAGCCTTGGCCACGCCGACTGCCTTCATCCAGGCAATGGGACAGAGACCCAGGCCTGGTCCCTTCCTGCCTCCGTGCATCCCTGACCATTTCCCAGGGCTGGCGCATCTTTAAGTGTCTAAAGTTTCTGTGAGCGCAGTAATGTCACCTGGACATGAACTCAGCCCTGGGCAGGGACCCCCAACTCTCATACCACTTCCTGATGAGACTGAGGAGGCTGGGGGAGGGGCACCGCACACAGAGTGGGGACGAGCTGCTCCTGCTCTGTGGACCATTGGGCCTGGTTTTAATACAGGTGCTGCAGGACTCACCCCCACCTCCCCCAGGAGGGGTCAAGCTCGGAGGGCAGGAGCTCTGTCTGCTCAGGCTTATTACGGGGTCCAGCACATGTGTTTGCAGAGTGAACAAATGAAAATCTAGACATCTGAGGGAGCGAAGGGCGTCAGCTGCCTCTTCCATAAAACAAAGGCAGTGAGTGACATTCGGAAGGAACTCTGGGGATACAGACCACCCTGCCCCACTGCGGTCCCTGCCGCTCCGTACCTTGGATGGGGGTCTGGGCCTGGCTGCTGAAGTGGCTTGCAGCACTGATCGAGCCCCGTGGGCTGGGCGTGCTCGGCGTCACCCGCATGCGTAGCCGTTCCAGGTCCCCGAAGCGATCAGGGAACACCTTGGTCTGGTCTTCTATCTTCTGCCTGTGCCCTGTGGAGCACATGGAGCCTATGAGTCACTGCTTTTGAGAGCCTCAGGGGACGCAGAAGTGCCACTTACAGCTGGAAAATCCTCGAGGCCCAACCTTGGGCCTCCATAGGGAGAACCCCGAGGTCAGCACTAGCAGCTCCCCCCTGAGGTTCTCAGGAGACCTCCTGAACACAGGGTGGTAGCCACGTGCCACAGTGTCACCCCATGACACAGGTGGGAGCGATCATTCTTATACCATGGGTGGGGCCACCCTGAGGCTCCAGGTTGCTCAGCCAGTAAGATGTGAAGTCACGATACGAACTCAGTGGTGCACCCCTGTAATTCCAAGCACTGTGGGGGGCCGAGGCAGGAGGATTGCACGTTTAAGACCAGCCTGGGCAACTGAGTAAGACCCTGTCTCAAAATAAAAAATACACAAAAAAATTTAAAAAAACCAAACCAAACAAACAAAAAACCCTAAAAATAAAAATAAAAAATACAAGAAGGGATGGAGTCTGGGTGTGGTATTGCACACCTGTAATCCCAGCCCTTGGAAAGCTGAGGCAGGAGGATTGCCACAAGTTCAAGGCCAGCCTGGGCTACAAAGTTGTTCAAGCCCAGCCTAAAATACATTGTGAGACCCTGTCTCAAAACAAACACACACACACACACACACACACACCAAACCAAAAATGGCTAGGGACACAGTTCAGTGTGAAGGCCCTGGGTTCAATACTCAATACCATAAAGAAGAAGAAAAAGAAGAAGAAAGATAACAGGTCAGGATTCAAATCAAGGCCTGTGACCCAAACTTCCATAGTACATTGTCTAGCAGAAGGGGAAACTGAGGCTACACACATGGGAACAGAGGCTTAAGCAGGTCCCAGAGGAAAGCAGGGAAAGAAGCCAGAGGTGTAGCATGCATTGCTTTTCAATTTTCAATTAATCACATTCCATTCCATTGGTGGCACTTAGGAATGAAGTCTGCAAAAACCAATGCGCACCCTCCAGGCTCTCTGACATCCCCAGGCCTCCCTGGAAGTCGCCCCTGTGACCAGCCTGGGAAACAGGGGAAGACTCCTGGGAGCTCTCAGGGTGCTCTCAGCCTGTGTGTGTCCTTCCGTCACTCTCTGAAAGGCACCCCCTCAGAGGGGCTGTTTCTTTACCCTGAAGTGGAGAGTCACTAGCAAGCACCGCCCGTGGGCCACTGGCTGCCCTGGTCCCCTGGGAGTGCAGCTCCCTCGCTGTTCCTCTCCTCCAGGAACATTACTGTCTTCCCAAATTGCCTCTTTTGGCCCAGGGAGCAGCCCTCTCCCACTCCTGCAAGCCCAGAGTCTCCCCAGGGCGGATGCTGGAACACACGGCACCCGTGGAGGGCTGGAGGCGGCACACTTCTGCCTGTGCTGCCTCTGTCACAGTGGCCCTCTTTGACAACCGAGAGAACTGCGAACTAGAACAGCCTGGAGCTCTGCGGAGGTCACGCAGCCAGGGCGGTGGTAGAACTTTCTGGACATGCGCCCCTTTAGAAAAGTGTGGGGAGGTGGCAAAAGGAGAAATTTGCTTGAGGCCTCGGGTTTGCAGTGATGTGTGAGTTTTTAAAAACTGACAGAGGAGACAAGTAGGTGGGACTCCACTGTTCTTCCTGTGGTTGGACAAGTGATTTCTGGGGAACTGGCTAAGTGTGGGGTGACTAGGGAGCCCTGGTGGGAAGGAGGGGACAGAGCTAGCACCTCAGGGTGGACCTCATTTCTGAGTTTTAAAATGGGGACACCTCAGGTTCTGGGACCTGCAGCCCCCTACATATCCGGTCACCTGGGAGCCTCAGAAGTACGCCAGAGAGGGGTCACAGAGGCCTAGCAGGTCATCAAGAACCAGGGAACCCACGCTCTCCCCTGATGAGACCCCGGACTGGACTGAAACAGGACTCTGCAGCAGGACTGAGAACACTGGGCCTCTGGCCAGGTCTCGCTGCTGGATCCCCTGGCCCCAGACTCTCAGCAGCAAGTGGGAAATCACGGGCTGGGGACACTGCTGGAGCTGGAGCTGGAGCTGCGTGATGACTGCAGGGAGCAAGCGGCACAAGTGGGGACTGGGGCAGGTGGGCAGGGTGTGTCCTGCGGTGGCCACTGTTGCCAGAGCTCCTTGGGCGAGGGTCAGTCTTCAGCCCCAATAGGCCTTGGGGGGGGGTGAGCTTGTCACTGACAAGGACACTGGAAATGGCAGGGAAGCGTGGAGAGGCCGGGGTCCAGTGAATTCACAGCAGCCTCCATTGTCAGGCCTGGCTGATGGCCGAGGAGACATCAGATTGTGCTGACCACAGCTTGAGCGTGAAGGGTCTGGGTGTCTCTGTCAGCCACAAGCTTGAAATGAGCCAGTGGGGCTCCACCAGAACTGGTGCAAAACCTCGGGATTTGTCATTGTCACTGGTGGATGAAGTCCCCTGTTTCTGAGTCACACCTCGTAGCAGAGCATTGACAGACACACTTGTGGTCAGCGGAAGGAGGGTGGGGTTCACAGCCAGTGTGGGGCTTCCCGCAAGTTGCACTCCCTTCCCTGCCCCAAGCTGTGAACATGGTGCTGCCCTCACAGGTCTGGGTGCTGGCCCTGCAGGGTCTGTGGCCGCCTCCCACCCACACGAGTCACGCTGCTACCTCTGCTCAAGCCCCAGGGAGGCAGGATTAGTGGCCAGTGGGGTGATGACCTGTGTCGAACACAGAGCCAGGACGGCAGGCAGGATTCACACCCAGATCCAGGGTCCTTCTCTGACTTTCCTGTTTACTCTGATGGTTGAGATGGGGCCGCTGAGACTGTAAGACAAGCCCACTGCTCAGAGGGGCCTTGGCCTCAGGTTATGCACCGGGGACCCCAACCTACAGCAAGCACTCCCCACTTGGGGATGCTTCCTTGGGGCTGCAGGGCACTGCAGCCACTGCCCAGGAGGGGAGTAGGGGACCCCAGGCAGCCCCACGTGGCCAGGGCGCCAGAGAGTCTCCAAGCCACGGGGCCTGGCCCTCACATGGGAGTGGATGGAATGGAAGTGCCTCTGCCTGGGGTGAGGAGCTAGGCCGCAGAAAAGGCCTCTTTCATTCAGTTTCCACACTGAGAGCTGGGCAGGGTCTGGCCCCATTTGCTAGTCACCTGGGGCCCCACCTCGGTGCCTCAGTTTCCTCTCTGCATAGCTTGCTCACTGAGGCTCCCTCCCTCTGAAAGTCCCTGACTTAAGGCTACAAGAATTTGCCGCTGGTCAGACACAGGCCACCTGGTCACCCGTACCTCACAGAGGAAAGAAGGCAGGGCCCATACCTCAGCTGCTTCGGTGCTCAGTTTCCAGAATATTCCCTGCCCCCACTCCTGAGCCTGCTCTCTTGTCCTGTGAGGCCCTCACCAGGAGCTCCTCTGCCAGGAAGCCCTGTTCAGACCACCTCTGAACTCCAGGAGCTGCAGGAGCGCAAACACTCAGACTGCAGCCGCTGCTCACTGAGCGCTTCCTCCGGAGGTGCCTGAGTAGCTGACGCAACCTCTTCCTGAGGGAGGCCTGTTGCTGTCCCAACTTCACAGGTGAGGAAACTGAGGCTTGAGGCTGGGCTGTGACATGCTCAGGGCACACGGAGGGAGTCTGGAGCCCATCTCTCAGGAAAAGGGCCTGGATTTTGAAAAACAGCTTCAGCCATGGACAGAGCTGCTTTCTACAGGGCCAGGATGGGGCTGGCAGAGGAAGATGAGAGGCCTCAGGGGGGTCCAGCAGGGGCTGCTGTCCCACTCTGAAACTCCGGGTTGAGAGTGTAAGACTGTTAAACCCCGCTACAACCCACCAAGTCCCTCTCCTCCTCAGGGCCTCTGTTTCCACATCTGTCAAGCAGGCATCAACCTGCCCAGCCTCCAAGGGTATGGGAGAGCTGGAGACGGATCAGAAGGTTTTGAAGGTGTAGTGCTGAGGGGCAGGGGCTGGGTGGACAATGCCCAGGGAAATACTCTTCTCTCCCTTTGGGCCTTGGCTGTCTCATCTGTCACAAAACAGCTCTGAGAGTGAGGGAAGGTGTGAGAATTAAACATCCCCAGGCCTCCAACTTCACGGCAAGGCGCCCAGGGTCCCAGCTCTGGTTTGGTCACCTGTTCCTCCTCAACAAATCGAGTGGCATGGCAGAGCCGCAGGCATGTCATGAGGGCCAAAGCTGGGGAGGAATGGGCCCTGCAGGCTGGGTGTCACTGCCTATTCCAGGCTGCAGGCTCCCTAAGTACTGTCCCCAAGGCATCCCTCATTATCCCTATCCAGCCCGCATGGGTCCCAGCTGGTGCCTGGTGCCTTGGGAAGAACCAAGAGGCTGTCAGGGGCAATCCCTGCTCTGCGCTGCCTGACATGCATCCCTGGAGAGGAGTGTGACCATTCTAGCAGTGTCTGTAGCGTGACAGGCACTGTGCCAGGCGGGTCATGTGCATTATCTCCAAGGGCCACAAGCCTCTGAGCTGCTGCTGTCTTTGCCCCCTTTTACGGACAGGAAAGGGGAGGCACTTAGTCAAGATCACACGGGGGATCCAGTCCTGGAGTGGCCAGCTGGCCTAAGGTCTGTGCTTCTGAAGACCTCCGAGGGAGGACAGCTAAGTCACCTGGCCATGAGCTCCACCTGGCAGAAGCCCAGCTGAGCAGCTGACATCCAGGTGGGGAGAGCAGGAAGCAGAGAAGGGAGACACAGAGATGGGCAGGGCAGGGGCATGGAGTTGCTGGCCAGGCAAGAGGGTGAGCCTAAGGACCGACCAACGGACCGGGCCCCTCACCCATCGGATGCCACTGCCGGTGAGGCCGCGCCCGACACGACATGGCAGCCACTGTCTGCAGGGCTTCGGGAGGGGCGCCAGCCCAGCGCTCTGCGGCCTGTCGGGAGATTTACACCGGACTCAGAACAGCCGTGCAGCCGAGTGGCAGGCGGGTGCTGGCCCAGGGTGGTCCGCTGTGAATCGGCCCCCTGTGAGTAGATGAAAGCCCTCAGTGGCTGGGCAGGGAAACGGGCTGGCAGGGGGCCAGCGGGCAGGAGGCGGCTCCCTCCCCTCCCAGGCCTGGCCTGGGCTTGATTAGGGGAACCCGGGAGGTCTCAGGTTAACCCCTTCCCTCCTGCTGGGCTGTATCCCCGGGCTCCCCTAGGCCCAGCTCAGGGGACACTCTGGGCTGCAGGGTCTTGGGTCCTGGGGGCCAGAAGCAGTGGCCTCTCCCCAGCCCAAGCCTGCCTCCCGCCCTCCACTTCCCCACAACTGCAGCCCAGGGCAAAATGCAGCAAACACTAGTTAGACCTCCAAGCCAGCTGCAAGCTTTGGTCATTTCCACACCATGCCAGGTCCCCTAGGGAACAGAGATGACCATCCCTACCCCATGGAGCATGTAAAATAGTGGAGGGATATGAACAATAAATGAAATAAAGTAGAGAACTACATAGCACCCTAGGTGACAGATCAGTCAAGACAGAGTTAAAGCCGGGAGGATAACCAGAGGCAGGGTTGGCCACTGAAAAGGTTGAGTGAAAACTTCAGGGTGGGAAGGAGAGAGCCACGCATCTGCAGGGGGTGGGGGTGGGGCTGCTAGGGAACAGTGTTGCCAGCAGGAGCAGCAGTGCAAAGGCCCTGAGGCAGGAGTATGCCTGGCAGGAAGCTAGAGTGCCCAGAGTTGGGTGAATAAGGAAGAGAGTGTAGGAGAGTCATTGGCACCGATTGCATGGGGCCTTCAAGACCACAGGGACAGCAGGACATGTTTTCCTTTCTCCTCTCTGGACTTCGAGGCCCAGGAGGGTGAAAACCCACTGGGCTGGATTCTTGGTGGTGACCCCAGCATGTCGGACGGTGCCTGGCACAAGGCAGATGCCCAGGAAAGTATTTGTGGAAATCACTCCGTGTACATTTTGGGGAGGAAAGGGGCCATGGAGGAATGCTAGTTCTCTTCCCCTGAGCCTCAGGAAGGATCAAGAACTGGGGTGTGACCCTTTCAATACCAGCACCTGCTAAGCTGGGTGGATGGGGTCAGCTATTCCCAAATTGTGGTCACCACGGGTACTGCCAGGCACTGGCACCGCCTCCTGCCCTGTCTTGGATCCAGCTCAGCAACCTGTGTTTTCACCAGCCCCTGGTGACTCTCAGAGACATCAGCATCAAGAACCTCAGAAACCGAGGCCACACAGGCAGGAAGCCACCAAGCCAGCCTCAGACCAGCTGGCCACCCCACTGGAGGCCGGGCATGCTCTGCAGGGCACCAGAGGGGAACGACGCAGCCACAGAACCCACAGCCGAGCCTCGAGGAGCTATAGACCCTGCTCCTGTGCTCCCGGCGGTTCCCCTGCACCCACCCCACCCCACATAGGCGCAGACCTCACAGGGTGCTGAGCTGCAGAGCAGCAGAACAGCCCCAAAATGAATTCCGGAGGGCTGCCGGGCACTTCCTGGGGGCAGGCACCAGAAACTCACTGACTGTCACAGCTCCCCAGAACAAACACCATCCCTGCTGTAGAGACCTGCACACGGGGAATGGGGGCCTCTCTGAGCCCCTGGTGGGAGCCCCAAGAGCCCTGAAGTTCACTGACGGCAGGGCTCCGTCTCCCTGCCTCCCCCTGGGTTTGCTGAGGCTCAGTTTACGGGGATGCAGCCTGGCATATGGGGCTATCCATCGACCTGCAGCTGTGGAGCCGACTGCTTCACCCCTCTAGATGGGTAAACCGAGGCCAGGAAAGGGAAAGGATTTGTCTGCAGTCCAGGCTGAAGGCCAGGAGTAAGTGGGTCCTAAGTGGGATCTGGAGGAAGTGGCCCCTCCCCGCTTCCGCTCCTCTGCCTGTCATCAGCTTCCTGTCCTGTGCCACCCCCGCCCCCACCAGCTCACCCCCCTAAAAAAAGCCACACAGGCCAGGAGGGCCCCAGGAGGGAAGCAAAGGCAGAGGATTCCGGAGGGGATTCTGCAGGGCAGGGCCGAGCCTTTACACTCACACGGGGGCCTGGGGAGGAAAGGATGGACGGCACTGGGCTGGGCAGGCTGAGCATGCAGGCGGGAGGCACAGCATGGCCCCCTGGGCCACTCCAGATCTCCTGTCATGTGCCTCTGTGACTGGGGGTGTCTTTCTTCTTGGAGTGGCCCTAACTGCCACATCCTCACACTGAGCACAACTGCAGCTCCTGTCCAGCCGGGTCCTGCCAGGGGCTCAGAGCACGCGTCCCCTCCCTCAGTGACCACACCTCTGTGACGAGGCTGGGTGCCAGGAGCCACCCTGTGACTCCCTGGGGAGACTGCCATGGGGCGGGGAGTGTGGGGGAGGGTGGGGCGCCAAGGAGACCAGGGGTGGGGTGCCAGGGGCCCAGTGACTTGTGAGAACCCTCTGTCTGACAAAACCAATCACATGCAATCACATGCTGCCATGCTCGCCAGGCCTGCAGGGCACTGGTGTCATCCCACTTCATGGAGAAGCGGTCTGAGGCCCAGAGGGGTCAGTGGCTTGCCCAAGGTCACACAGGGATAAAGTCCTGGCTAAAGCAATGGGTCACCTTGGTATGCAAGGTGCTGTAAGCACTTTACTCAACAGCGCATGAGGTAGCCGGTCTCGGAAAGCCATTTTTCAGACAAGAAAAATGAGCATGACAGTGCCCTTCCCGAGGCCCCACAGCCAGGTAGGCTGGCTGGTAGCCTACAGGTCACAAAGGCTTCCCAGTCATCACCCCTTGAGACTGCCAGGCTCACCCACCCAGCTCACAGATGATTACACTGAGGCCAAAGATCAGACAGCACTGGTCTGCGACCCTAAGCCTAGAGCCCAGAGCGCAGGGCCACCTGTCTGATCCCAGTAGGAAGAAACAGGCAGGAATCCGGCCAGAAGTCCTGGCTGGCCTTGGGCGGGAGCTCAGGGCGGCTGGAGGCGGGGGCCCCCGAGAGTTCCTGAGGGAAGCCCTCCCAGAGACCCCTGGCCCAGCTCCCAGCCTCCTGGGCACTGGGGAAAGACCTGCTGCCCGTCCCAGGCTGCTCACTGAGTAGGACGCGCGTCCCCCACAGGGCCTGAGCGAGACCCCACAGGTCACAGGGCTGGGTCCTCTCTCACTGCAATGAGGGTGAGCCTTTGCCTCAGCCCCATGGGAAAACAAGCACGAAAGAGTTTTCCAATTAAAGCACTGCACTTGGAAGGGGCCAGGCCAGCCCTCCACACGTGGGCTAAGCAGTCCTGGGGTGGGGGCTGCGAAGATAAGAGCTCTGGGATAGAGCTCAGGAAGCAGCCGGTCAGAGCTGGAGGCTGGTTCTGCTTCATGTATTCGCTCATCATTCATCCAGCCAACACACACTTGGGGCGCCCCTCCAGCTTCTCCAGCCTTGGTCTGTAAACTCCAGGGCCATCAGCAGGCAGCAGGAGTTAAATGCAAACTCCCCTCGGCTAGGCTTAGCAGGACTCCCTGGACACGGAGGTGCTCGGCAGCTATTTGCAGAATGAAATCTGCCTTCCTGGTCTTGTTGGTGTGGGTTTGGGGACCACAGTGCCAAGAGTTCTGTGGCTGGAGCAAGTCACACTTGCCAAGATCCAAACAAAGGGTTTTCAAGGAGGGGGCCTGGCCTCACAGCTGGACCAACTCCTGTCTTTTGACCACTCCCTGTCACACATCATCCCTCGGCCACGGCCACCAGCTACCAGCAGAGGAAGCTGGCGTGGAGAGCGCACCTGACCCAACCTCCACCCCAAACACCCTGCATCCGCAGCTTCCTCCATCTTCCTCCTTTTCCCACCCACCCCCACCCCACCTCAGCTGGCCTCCCTGGGGCCACCAGCCTACAGGGCGGGATCACCCAGCCCCCAGCTGGCCTCTCAGTGGGAGCTAAGCCGGAGTGGGAGGGCTCAAAGCAGGCACATGGGGTGCGAGGCTGAGGACCGCAGCCCCACCAGGGCTCCAGGGACCCAGGGCCATCTGTCCAATCTTCCTGCCTGCCTCCCCTGCCTCCTCTCAGCCCGGAGCTTAGGGACTCAGTGGCACTTACGTCTGGGCTCCCGGGGTCCATCCACGGTGACCTTGATGGCTCGATGGTAGGTGGCCACTTGGGTGGGGTTGGTGAACACAGTGATGGTCAGCGTGAAACTCTTCCCTGGGGAGATAAAGGCAGGAAGTTGGCTATTGGTGCTTTTGCAACACCTGGTCTCCTCCTTGTACTTCCACTAGGAACGCCTGACTTTTTAGAAGAACAGATTCCTTCCCTTTGCGGTCGGGGCTCTGGGTGAAGTTTAAGCTGGTGGGCTTGGCATTAAAGGCCCCTGGGAGTCTGGCACCAACCCCATCACCCCTGTTCTAACCCTGCTTCTGGGCCTTTTTTGATGCTATTCACACTCTTCAGAGACACACATCATTCTGCAGTGCCAGCAAGGATAAGGGTGTGTAGCTGGGCTTGGTGGCGCACTCCTATAATCCCAGCACTCGGGAGGCTGAAGCAGGAGGATTGTTGCAAATTCAAGACCAGCCTGGGCTACACAGTAAGTTCAAGGCCAGCTTGAACCACATAGTAAGACCCTGTTTCAAAAAGAAAAAAAAGGATAGGGGTGTGTGTGTATGCTAAGATACATGTAATATATATGTACACATGGGTATGTATGCATGCGTTAGTACCATTTCTCTCAAAGTAGTAATCTTTGTAAAAAAAAACTTGAAGACACAAAAAATATAAAAGAAGAAGAAACCCCTCCCCACCCATAGCTCCATGAGCCAGAAGTAAACATCATTACCATCTGAGTAAAGGTCTGCCTATTTAACACAGTTCCAGTAGCACTAAAATATATTTTTATGTCCTTTTTAAAAAAATTTAACATGACATCAGCAACACTTTCCAAGTTACTAAAAGTTCTTCTTAAAATTCATTTTGTTTGTTTGTTTTTGGAGACAGGGTCTCACCACACTGTTCAGACCGCCCTTGAACTCACTGTCTGGCTTAGGCTAGCCTCAACCTCATGGCAATCCTCCTGCCTCAGCCTCCCAAGTGCTGGGATTACAGGCGTGTGCCACTGTGCCATTTAAATTCCATTGTTAGATGTCTGAAAAATATTTCAAGTCACAGAAGCTTCATCTTTTATTTCTCTACCTCTAAGCCCTAGGGTCTTCATGCCGGTGCTAGTTTCTGACTGGCGTGTGTAGCCCAAATTGGACAAAGACTGATCTGGAAGCTGCAGACTTTTCATTTGCAGACACAACTGTTATTTCCAGAACCCTGTTCTATTTTTAGATAGACATTTGGCTCCAAAGTCTCCATTCAAAATTCCTGAGAGGGGAAAAAAACTTTTAAAATAATAATTTTTTTTACCACTTAAAATAAAATGAAAATGACCTTCTGTTTATAAAAACCTTTGTCTGCATCTCTGCTCATTTCCTCGGAATGGATCTGAAGAAGTGGTGAGTGATCCCCTTGCATGTGAGGGCCGGGGTGTCTGGCTCTGATCTCTCGGGTGAGATGAGTCTCAGAGACTCGAGTCACGTGCGTCACCAGCAGGGTGAGGGCCAGCGTCACCCTCTTGCCCTCAGCTCCCCACGGCCTCTATCAAGATGGAAGATCTTCAGACTCTGCATTTTCTTTGCTTTTCCTATTACTGGTGAGACTGAAACCTTTCATAGGGTTCTCCATCATAAACCAACACAGATTACTAAGTGTCCTTGACAGTAGGCCATACACTAAGCTGGTTAACACTTGCAAAGTTGTCTTGGTGACAGTGACAGCTCCCCAGGCTGAGCTTGTCCCCGTCCTCAGTTCTGGCCTGGCGACTCCTGTGTTTAGGCAGAGACAGGTTTCCCTGTAGAAAGGCTGACTTTGAACACAGCGTTCCTTCTGCGTCTGCGGTACACTGGGACTGGCCTGGGTGCCGGCTGGCCGGTGTGGGTTAAGTGCAGGGTTTTCCCCACGTGCGAACCCAATTTTTCTAGCCCCTAAAGTAGGTGACATCCTCTACCCACTTATATCCCGAAGCTTTGCTTTATTCCTATTGGCGGAGCTTCGCTGATCCCCACACCAGACTTCACCTCCCTCCTCTGCGCCTGGGAATCGCCTGGACTCTTGCATCCGAGATGTCACAGGCTATTCCTCTGGTGGCTGCAGACAGGCTCCAGGGCCAGGCGGGGGTGAAGCTCAGGCCTCAGGCCGGGCCACGGTCCTGTGGTTCCCTGCGTACAGCTGGGAACTCACTGGCCGAGAGACCAAGTGAAAATTCTAGTCTCAGAAACAGAAGCCTGAACAAAATTAAACCAGCCAGGCACAGGGGCCAAGCCAAAGTACCCGAGGGCTTCTGAGACACAAGCAGGTTTAAAGCTCAAGTGTGACAGAGCTGTGGCTCCGCTGGGAACGAGCCAGGCTTCTCTGATGCTTCCTGAGGCAGCGCCGGAGGCCAGGACAGAAACACTGACGCACTTGCTCCCGGGTCCCCACGTCTGAACGAACCTGGCTCCTCACCCTTAGTCTCAGCATGACTAGTGAACACAGAAAGTGTGGGTCATCCAGAGAAACACAGAGCAGGTGGCCTCCCATGCACTCCCTGGATGCTCCAGCCCTCTGCTTCCTTCCTTCCTCTGAGGTCACTTCCCTCCCAGGTCCTCTCCCTGGGAGCAGCCAGGCATTCCCTGGGGGTTCGAGTGGAGGTGTCCCTGACTTCTGAAACCCTGCCCCCACCTCTCCAGCCCCTCTTTGGTCCTGGGCCAGGCTGATGGGGAGTGTAGGTACCACGCAGCCCTAGCAGCCTGAGTCTAGACTCGGAAGACCAAGGCGTGTCCACTCCCTGTAGCAGTGGCCTGGCCGCAGCTACACTTCTGGGTCTGAACTGAAAAGTCACCTCCAGCCTTTTCCCGGTCACTTTATTTCAAGGAGGCATTGTGGGGACTGCAGGTACAGCTCAGTGGTAGAGAACTTGCCTAGTAAGCACCAGACCCCTGGGTTCCATCCCCAACACCAAAATAATAAAAACGATGATAAAGTAGGCATTTGAAACTTGGCCTCCGTGGGGAACACTTAGCATTGAGCAGGCCAGTATCCGGAGTAGGAAGAAAAACTGCAGTGGCACTGTCCCCAGCCTCTAACTGAAACGCAGCCTGTCTTAAGCAAGAGCTCAGGCTGCAAACTGCAGAGGTGTTCCAGGCTGCATCTGTGACCTTGCTGCTAGGGATGGGACAGACATTTACACAGCACCTGGCGGTCCTTTCAAACTTCTCTAAATACCTTTTATGTTTGTCACAACTTCGAAGTCACAGTCATCATTAGAAACTATTCCTAGATCTTGTTACTTACTAAGTTAAACAAAGCAGCACATTTGTCACAACTTTTTAAGCATTTTGCTGTTTAATGGGGCTTCTTCACACACTGCAGTCCTCTGGGTCTTACTTCTGATGGAAGTGGCTCAATCTGTAGCCTCACCGGGCCCTCTCTACCTGCTTTCTCCAATCCCTGCACTGCGTGAATTTCTCCCTTAGTGCCCATCATTTTTAATAATCCATCCAATTTATTTATTTTTCTTTGTCTTTCTTTACTAGACTCTAAGCTGCGTTGGCGGCCAGAATTTTTGTTGTGTTCACTATGTCCCCAGTCCACAGAACAGGATCTGGTACGTAGTAGGTACTCAACAGACATCCGCTAACTGAATGGAGAGCAGAGATTACAGCTTACTTTTTACAGAAGCGAGGATTGAGGCTCAAAGAGGAGCAGGGAAATGACAGGTCACACAGCGTCCAGGCAGAACCCAGAGAGGTTTACAATGTGTGGCAGCCTGCTTTTCATACGGGTACTAGAGACCTGTTCCCTCAGAGTGTGAAGCCACTGCCCCCACAAGGTAACAAACCACATGCCACCCCTGAGGTCACCAGCATGCCTCAATAGTTTCCTCCATTCCCAGGTATCTGAAGAGGAGAGAGGGTGTCAGGAGGACAGGGTGCTAGCAGTGCAGAGCAGACAGGAGGGGAGAGGTAGGGACCTCAAGAACCAGGAGTGGGAGAAAGTCACTTTTCTGGGTGACCTTCGCTTCTCTTTGCCCACCACCCCACCCATCTCTCTTGGCCTCTTCGAGCAGGAAGCTGAGGACAAAGGAGGTGGACATCTTTGCAAGGAGCCTGGCAAATATGTGCTCAGCCCCAAGTCCAGGGTCTGCGGACCAGCGGGTTCTGAGGGCTGGTCCTGGCTGGAGGGAAACAGGTGTTCCCTGGGGCACAGATCAGCCCCAGACATTCCTGCAGAGCAGGGGCTCTGGCCCAACCAGCAAGCTCCGCCAGGTCAATGGGGTGGCTGGGGCAAGTTCCTGGGCCGCTGGCTTGGGTTCCTATGTGACAAGCACCTCCCACAGGAGCTACATGGGTCTCAGGGGACCTCTGGGTTTTCTCAACATTGGCCAAGATGCCACCTAACCCTTCCCCAAATCATGGTTCCCTTGGCCTGTACCAATACTTCTCACCTACAGTACTAATGTTCCTTTTTACCCAGTTAATGACAGTTCAGGTGCTCACATGATTGTCAGTTTTGCTTAGACCGGTGGCTATCTCCTACAGGACAATTTGGGGGTTTGGGATGGTGCATTGTCCATGAAACACTGGGGTGGCAATGTTGGTGTTCAGGGGTGGCTGCATGGCAGGGGGCAGGGAGGTGCAAAGGTCCAGGGCTGCACAGGGCCAGGAAGAATGTATTTTTCCTGGGCAGCTGGATCTTGCCCATCAAAATTCTCTAACCTATGATGAACATAACTCAGTTTTATATTACACAAGGCAAATTTTTGGCACTTTTAATATCTATTCAATTTTCCAACAGGAAACACAGTTTTACATAAATCTTGGGGGCTTGGTATGGTCCACCTTAGAGAAGTAGTCTTGTCCTGACATGTACAATATATTAGTCTGCTTTTTCCTCCATAGCAGCTATGGAATTACATAGGCTTTAAAACACTAAGTAGGTAGATTGTGGGACTCTACAAATGTCACCATCACTGTAAGAGAGTAAAGGGCAAAACAGTCACTGTGTGAAAAGGATTCTGGCCTGGCAGGGTGGGACCTTGGGCCTTGATCTCTAGGGAGTTAGCTGTGACTCAGTTTCCTTTCCACCCCCTTCTTAGATCACACTTGCAGTGTCACTGTAAGAACTCTCCGGTGTTCCTGTGTCTCACTGTTGGAAAGCCATCTCCCTGGAATTCAGATAGAATCAAATGGGGGGGGGATAGAGGAAACAAGCAGATGTAGCCCCGATTTTTTTTTTTTTTGGCGCTGGGGATCGAACTCATGACCTCGAGCTTGCCAGGCAGGCACTTAAGCCACTGAGCTAAATCCTCAGCCCATCCCCCTGATTTTTTATTCCTGGAAATTGTCAGTCAGAGAAGGGTCCTAAGTCCCAAACCCTGACCTGTCCTAACTCTTAGTGTGGCCCAGACTGTGTGTCAATCACAGGCTTGTTCTCAGTGGGAATTTCCCGCCAGCAGGACTGCACCACAGAGATGGACCCTGCACCCTCCTTCCCATTGCCAGCCTCCTCACCTTCCCACTCAACAACTCACACCTTCTGGGTTTCCCCCACCCCCACCCAAACCACATCGTAATCAGAGAATCAGTGACTGTCACCGCTCAAAGGGACCTCAAAGGCCTCCTCTAGTCCCAAACATTTGAAGTAACAAAATCTCTAACTTGTATCCGGGTTTCAGTATGTGCCACCTGATACACTCCATTTCCTTAACCCTCCCCAAATCTCATGAGGGAAGTACCATCAGTACCACCACTACCAGGTTTCACAAACAAGAAAACAGAGGTGCAGAGAGGTTAAGTCATTTGCTCAGTGTCACCCAGCATCTCACTAGCAGAGCTGGGGCTCAAACCAGCGGGAGGTCGGTTCTAGAGGTCTTAATGAACACCCAGAGTTCCACAGGCACTGGCGGCCCCTCCCATTTGGTCTTGTTGCTGCCTCCCAGGACCAGTGAGGTTGCTGAGTGCTGAGACGGAGTGGGAATGGTCTGTAAACTCAGTCCCGGCAACCCCAGCGTCAGCCTGCCAGCTCCGCTTTAAGGGATGTTTTGGAAACTTAGCTCGTTCCCTGGGGCAGTCCGGGATGGGTGTGTGTCTGTGGGCTTGCAAACTGAGAAGAAGGTATCATTTCCAGGGGCACCCAGGCAGGCTCAGAGAATCTCCTCTCTTTTCTTTCTCCCATCACACTCTTCCTAGGAAAGGGAGTAGCTGGGAGGGAGAAGGAAGCACGGAGTTTCCGATGCCTTGCAGAGCTCCTAGGACCCACTTTGCTTTCTGCCCGCCTCGCTCCTCTCCGGAGAGCGACCATAGCAGCCCCCAACACACACCTGGGTCAGCCTCACCCATCTGCCACCAACCTGCCACAGTGACTCTCCACTCGAGCCAGCGCTGAGATTAAGTTGCAAAGAGCCGGAGAGATTGGGGATGACAAAAGGGGCTTGCAGACTAATTAGGAGCAGCAATGAAAGCTTAATTCATAAAAGCAAACATTTTCCATCCATCAACCTGCAACCAGTTAAGGGCACCGTTTGAAAGAAATCTGTGCGTGGGGAAGGGAGCCAACAGGAACAGGAAATGTTTGAAAGAATGTAAACTATTTCAGTTTCATAAAAAGTAACAAGTAAACAGTTATTACATGCAAATAATGCCCTGGTTTTAATTAATGCTGAAAAGTCAAAATATGTTTGACATTCGTATGTATACACTGAGCGGCTGGAGAGGACACAATGGTGCCCAGATGCCCGTTAGGGAGCAGGCTGGCGGCTCCGAGGGAACTAGTGCCTTGAGAAGCCTTGTTATTGGTGATGAAAAGTACAATTCTGCTTCAGCCAGCAGCCCCAGCCCTCAAGTGCAGTCTGCAAGGAGGGAATTCAGCTCACTCACTTCTTTATCCCAAGCTGAGGATGTCTGGCGCTGGGGAAGGGCGACTCCTCTGCTTGGACACTTCTGGCTGGTCTTAAAGGGCTAGTGGACCCCAAGCCTCTGTGCTGCCACTAGGCAGAGTTTCCAGGACTCCTCCGCCCAGGAGTTGAGTGATGATGGGTTTTGGGTCCCAGCAGCCTCCCACTCAACAGCCCCTGGCCACAGCCAGTGTGGCGTCTGGTGCTGCCTTCCCGCTCCTGCCAGCTGCCCTGCTGGGGAGATCAGACAGGCAGGGCTGCTACCAGCTCGCCTCTGGGGCAGGAGATGGCAGCCCTAACACAACCCACACTGCATTCATCTCTCTTCTGAACCACATTAGGGCCTAAGGGTTTCAGGAGACCACAGCTGGGGGAGGAGCCCTCAAAGGGAGGGGAGATTCTGCCCCTGGGAGAGAGTGGCTAGTGAGCTACACACCAAGGGTTCATCCTCTGAGCCCTCGGCAGGCCGAAAGACTTTCTGAGCTTGTTAATTCACGATCTTCTCCCAGTATCTTTTGGTGAGACTAGAGGTGCTTAACTGGGAAAGGGACAGCATGGAAGGTGTCTGGAGTTTCTGGAACTGAGAGAAAACTGTCTTTTTCATGCAAGGCATTATTAACTGCCCCGTATCCTCAAAGATGTCAGTAACACTCCACAGGATAACAAAGTGCTATTTTAGAAAGACCAGGGTCTAAAGACCTGTTTCTGGACACCAGACACCTTTGCCCACCTGTGCCATCACCAAAGTACCAATGTCGGGGGCCAGGTCTCCCTCCCACTCACCTCGCCCACTGCGGCCCACAAAGCGAAGGTCATTGAATCTGGCCACCTGATTCTTCATGACGGCTGAGGCATTGCGCAGTTCAGCAGAATAGTTCTCGTCATTGCCTGCCATCACAGTCACCACAGTTCCATCTGGCACATCCCCCAACGCCACCACCTGAGGACACAGGGAGAAGGGGACAGCTTAGAAAGGCAAGAGAAAGAGGGGAGGGGCTGGAGGGCAGTTCCCCTAGGTCCCAGGCGCACTGCGGATTTTTCAAGTGCAGGGAGAGAGAGAGGCTTAAAAACAGTGAACATCTTCCCAAAATAGAACAGAAACAAGAGGATGCAATCTCTACCCTCCGTTCCCAAGTCCTAGTTCAACTAGTTAGACTGTGTCTCAAGAAATCGTCCTTTCAACTGAACGAAACTAAGGCAGAGCAGTGAATTAGCTCAGTCATCAGAGGTGGACGCAGTTCCTCTGTCTCCTCCACTACAGCAAAAGAGGAATCAACATGCTCCTAGCAACCACGTCGCCAAGTAAAAAGAATATCAACAAAAATAACAGGACTGCCCCTTGAGCTCCATTCATGCAAGAGTGTTGTGGCGTATGAAATTTGGCCCTGAAATGTAGCCCAGGCCCAGTTTATTGGCCTCTGCAGAGCTTGAATTCGTTATGCAGAGAAAATGCAAAAACCACCCAAACAAACAAAAAACCCTCCTGTTTTGAGAGGGGTCAGTCCAGAAAACCCCTGTAAAGCAGGAGGGGAGCTTCTCATCAGGAGGATGCACCTGCTGAACACCGCGCGGTGGGCCGCGATGCCCTCCACACGCCAACACCATCCACCCTGGCTCCTACCCCAAGGAGCAGGAGAGGCAGATGCCTGCTGAAAAGAAATCAGATTCTAAATAGTCACAGCCATTTAAACGTGGCCACCGCGTGCAGGGGCTGGGGATCCAGATGGTAAAAATTTCAAGGAGAAAATGTTTGGGGTCTGATTAAAAAGGCCAGATTTCCTGTCAACATCCTGTCTTCTTTTAATTTCAAAGATTCCTTTTAAGCTCCAAGTGACAGTAAAACCTCCGATCTGACGATTACAGTCACACGGGCTTCCTCCCCCTCCTCCCCAGGAGATTCCCCCCGCCTCCCGCTGGTATTTTAAGATGTCACCCGGGGAGACCTCAAAGAGCCACTAGTCCCTTTTTTTTTCTTTTTAATTCAGAGTTATCTTAATGGGGGCAAGGACGGTCTCAGCTGCCAGCGGCCGCCTTTTCCAGGCACCTCCAGCCCCACCACCTCCCCAGCCGCTGGCCTTTCCTGCCCTGCCCTTTCTCGCCGCAGCTGTGAGGTTTAGGGGAAAACCAAGGCGTTTTTTCGTTTCATCTCGCTGCCCACTTAAAAAAATGAAAATGAAACGCTCGCGTACTCCTTGACATTGAGAAAACTACTCTTTGAATGACTAGGGGCTGCCAGGAGTGAAAACAACCATAATCTCAGCCTGCCATTCTGGATGCAGAATATCCCGGCTGCAGCCTTTCGGAGTGCGGTGCCACCATCCCAGTCTCTGGTGGCTCCATGGAGCAAGTCAGAAGCTGGAACTTGAGGGTGTGAGCAGGAAGTGCTTCTGAAGCTGCGCAGGAGAGGTGCAGCAATGGAGGCTAGGCCCAGTTCACCCTCTGCACCCCACCTTCGGTGTAATCACCCTGGTCCCGGGATCCTCCTCTCGGTTGCTCCCAGGACTGCGACCGAGGGAGCCTGATTAGGGGGAAAGAAGCCTCATCCTTCAGATTCCGCATCAATGTCCCTGTGCAGGGGCTCCACGAAGCCCAGGTGGAGTGGCGCAAAGCCCCTCAAAATTATAGGTTGGGGCACATCTAGGAGGGAACTTCGGAATCCGCACTCAGAGCGCGGAGGGAGGCCGCAGCAGGGGCTCGAGCGCGTCCTTTCCTCAGTCCTCCTGAGGCCCTGGCTGCTGCAGCTGGGCCGCCAATGTCCCCCGCCATCTCCGCCCGGGGCCCCCGCACTCACCTTGAAGGCGACAGGCAGCGTCTTGTTGCAGCGCCAGTGCGAGGGCAGCACGGAGCAGAGGAAGTTGGGGCTGTCGGTGCGCACGAGCTCGCCCGCGTGGTCTGCCAGCACGTCCACCATCGAGCGCACCTCGGGCCGGGCGCGCCCGCCGGGGCCCGCGGCTGCCTGCGCGCTTAGCGCGCCGCTGTTCTCGCCCATCTTGCCGCCGCCGCCGCCGCCGCCGCAGGGGAAGGCCGTGGAGGGAGGTGTGAAGCGGCGGCTGGTGCTCGGGTCTACGGGAATACGCATAACAGCGGCCGTCAGGGCGCGGGCGGCGGCGCGGAGACCTCCTCGGCCGCCTACGCCGCGAGACGCGGGAAAGCAGAAGCGGCGCGGCCCGGCCTCGGCGCCTTCGCAGGGGGGCGGCGCCGGGGACGCTCGAGCGGGACGGGCCCGCCGCGAGGCCGCGCTGCCCCGACGGACTCGCCCGCTAGCCCCGCATCCCGGGCGCGCGGGCCCTCGGCGGCGGTGCCGGCAGCCTGGGCCACGGCGGGGCCCCGCGGGCTGTGCCGCCGCCGCCGCCCGCCCCGCAGCCTGCGCGGCCGCCCCACCGACTCGGCGGCCGCGGCCCAGGAGAAATCCCGGAGAACCGAGTGGCGGCGCCGCGGCCGCCCGCGCGGGGTTAGTACCCCGGGGCCCGCGGGGCGGGGCCGCGCGAGCGACGCGTGGCGCAGCCAATTGAAACGCCCGTCGCGGGCACCTCCGCGGCCCGTGGGGGAGGGCCACGCCGAAGGTCCCGCCCCTCCGAGGACACCCGGGGTCTCGGGCCCCCGCGCGGTTGTCCGGGTCCGGTCCGGGAGCGTTGAAGCAGCCCGGGCCGGGCAGGTGGTAGACATGGGTGGGGAAGGCTCCTTGGCCTTTGTCCCAGGATCGCATCTCTAGGACAGGGCCCCCACCCTTCTTCCTCTTCCCTCCCGCAGCCACCGATCTTCCAAGAGCCCTGGCTGCTTTGGGCAGGAGATGCTGGGACCCTCAAGTGGGCGCGGCCGCAGGGCCCCCAGGCTGATGACACCGTGCAGGGGGCCGCCCCAAAGAGTTCTCTTGCTTCTTCCGCCCCGAAAACTATTTTGACCCCAGAGCCTTAGGCGCCGGGATGCCATGTGCGCAGCCCTGCACCGCTGGGGTCGCGCGCCGATGGCTCTCTGTGTCAACCTGGGGGCTGATGGAAAGGAGTCCCCCACGGGCCTGGAGCGGGCTGGGCCGGGCCGCCCCGTTCCTCTCTGCCTTCCCCTCCAAACGAGTTTCGGGATCGTGCAGGCCTCGAGGGGAGGGATCGTTCTCCACGGTGGTGGCCAGTGATTGTTTGAAACCGTGGTGAGGCCTTCAAAACGCGTGCTTTCTGGAGTTTTTCGCCACGTATGTAACAACTGCCCGGGTTGTTTTTTTTCCCCCCTCCACGCATGTAAACGCCGCCCTGCATCGTGGAAGAGGACACAGACAAGCAGAAAACTGCGGAGTGGCTGGCATGTTGACTCCGGCTTCCAAAGACAGAATTCTTATTCTCCACGTGGATGACAAGTGGTCCCTGTGAGTATAAGCTCACGTCTTTTTGGACCATGCGCTAAGGCAGCGCTACAGGGAGTGGACGGCTCTGCTGGGCCCTGCCTGCTGCACTCTTGGCTGCATGGCCCAACCGTTCCAGGCTTTACTACAAACAGCCCTCTCCTCTCCTGCTTCCCAGACCAGGCGATCGCAGGAGGGGAACCGGAAAGATCAGACCCCTATTCGTCAGGAATCTTCGATCCAGATGCGCTCCCTGGACGCAGGAGAAACGAATGCGGCCGCGTCTCCTCCCGCATTGGAGTCTGGGCTGAGTTTTCGTTGCGGGAGGTGTTCGACAGGTGCCCAACAGCGGAATTCCGAGGCTGAGGGGCAAAGCAGCCTAGGATCCGAAGGTGGGGGTGAGATCTCGCCCTGGATCTCACCTCTGCCCAGCTCTCGCTGTTTCCACGTCGCTGAACGAAATCAGGCCCCGAGTGCACGCCAAGGGGGGACAGGCTCTGGCCCAACCCGGACCACCTGGAGAGCGGGCTTTACCTGACGCTGGGCGTTTGTGCCAGCCTCTAAGGTCATCGTGGAAGCAGGGGCAGTGAGTGCTTCTTACTGGACTTTTCGGCAAAGCTTGCTCTTCAGAGATGTCGCCCAGCGGCTAAGCGGCGGGCCCTGAGAAGCGCTGGCTGGAGCTGCAGAATCTGAGAAAATCGAGGGACTCGGCCTCTGTGTGCATTGGCTATGGGAGCTTTGCAGGGAAAAGCTAGCCGGGCAGGAGCCTGGGCAGGCCACCCATGCTGTCCTGGAACTGCTGTGTGGCCGTGACTTGCGGTCTGTAGTGTTTGTAAGTTCGATTCATTGAGTGGTTTCTGTTTATATCCGAGCTCTTTCCCTGTTCCTCCGCCTGATTTCTCCCTCTGCCTGGTTTTTTTCCTCACCCGTTTTCAAACGGGTTTCCAGGGTACGGGACTCTTATGGGTCCCGGCACCTGGCAAGAGGCAGGGCGCAGCTCCAGCCCTCGGGAAAGCGCCCGCAGATCAATCAGAACCTGAAGACTCAGATTTCTCACCCTTTGAGCCCCCAGCGGGGGGTCGCGTGGCTGCCGGGGAAGGAGCCTTGGCGGAAGCCACCGCTAGTTGGCGCCTGAGTCCTGCCAGCCGCGGCGGTGCCGGGCGGTATCCCACGCACGGAAGTGCGCCAGCTGCTGTCCCGCTGTCCTGGCACAGCGGGTCGCATCCTAGGAGCTGCGTCCCTGTCCGATTCCGCGACATCTGTGCAGCGACTTCTCGGACAAACGGGTGGCTTGGTGTCACACGGAAGGTCACCCTCTCCACTTTGGTTGGACAGGACTAGAAGGACCTGCGCCCTGCCACTGGCACTACCTTCTCCTCGGCAATAGTGTAGTCCTTTTCTCCCATTCCAGGGGCAGAGTGGGACCCACGGAAGTGAGCAGCTGGTAGTCAACTTCCACTGACACACAACCTGCGCCCTCCCGCTCCTGGACAGACAGCCAAGTCGACTGAGGAGGAGGGTGCCCACCACCCGCTCTGGACACCCACACTCTAACCTGTTCACTATCTGGCTAGCTGGCTCCACAGCTGTCTCCCCCCTCCCTCTTCTGCTGCAGGGATGGACAAACAGCCTCGCCTAAGAACATCCCAGTGAGTCTAAGGCAGGGGGAAGAAGTGGAAGGTGAGGACACTTCCCTCCCCTGCCTCAGCCCAGAGCTGGGTCCAGGGGACCCAGCCTGAGGTCAGTGTAGCCAGCTCCTTTGATGATGGGCTGGAGGTGAGGATTCATCTAGCAGTGCCCCCCAAGTGCAGTCTTCACTCTGCCTGCAGTGAGGGCCAGAGAGCGACCAAGGGTAGGTGTGATTCCAGGCAGTCCCCATGCCTGGAAAAGGATGGGGATCCCACAACAATGCCTGACAGGGGAGAAGAAAGCCCAGGAGAACCTTTTAAGAGGTTGGTGGGCTGTGGAAGGAGCGTGGGTGCCCCTGCATGAGTTTGTCTTTGATCGTCACTCACAGTGGTTCAGTGACAGTCACAAAGCTCTCTGCACCTCACTTCATCTATAAAGTAGGCTAACGGTGACCTGCTTCTGGGACTGGGTAAAGTGCTTATCGCGGGCCTAGCACATGGGGGTGCTCTGTTCATGTGAGCTGTCACTGTTGCTAAGAGAAAAAGAAGGCCTGCCACCGCTTGCGGGGCCTTTGACAAGTCTCTTCCCCTCTGTGGGCCTCCCACCTCCCACCCGTGAAGTGTCCAGCTCTCTTTGGGAGCTGCCAGGACTCAGTGCCTAGTATGTGGCTGGGAGGGTGAGGGCTAGGACCTGCCTCTAGGTGGAGTCAGCTCCAGGAGGGTCCTTCCCAGCAGCCCTGGGCTGCCTGAGCCAGCTTCTCCTGGTCCCCTTCCCCTAGGTGCTCAGACACTCACCTCCCGCACCTGAGCCCCGAACCTAGGCAGATACTTCTCTAGGTGGCAGCCGGGCTCCTCCTCCCAGGAGGTGTCTGTTTCCTTCTTCCTTCAGTCTGTCTGCAGCCCAGGCCAGTAACAGGCACGGAGGACTGTTCGGGACAAGTGTCTCCAGGCTAGCCTCCACTCCTCCTCTGCTTAGCACCCTAGAACTTAAGGGACTCCGGTGTCTCTCTGAGCCTCAATTTCTCTTCTGTCAATGGAGGGCTTTCCAATGCTCCGTTTCACCAAGGGGAAGACGAGGAATCCTTCTGGGAGGGGAAGGGCATTGTGATTCAGTGCATCTAACATGCCAGCAGTGGTTTGCTGTGGAATGGGATGAAGACTCTGCTAAGAATCGAGGTCCCCTCTTCACCCTGACTTCAGATCTGTGTGTACACATGCATTCCGGTAGTGTATGTGACTATAAATCACAATAGCATGTAACACACGGTGGGCGGAAATCTTGACATCGATCAGGACAGGGTGGGAACCCAGTTCCGGGATCCAGATCCAGAATGGGTGGAAAAACAAGTGTGCAGCAAGTGTGCTTTCCTAATTACCGGGGGTTGTGTTTGTTGATTTAGAAAGAACCTTGACTTAAAGGGGAGAGAGAAGGGAGGGGAGAGTACGATGGCTGCCCCTCGGCTACTGCATTGACTGGCCGTGTGACTTTTGCCAGGACCTGTACCCCTCGGAGTCCCGCCCAGGGTGGCTAGCTGAGCTGTGATCACTCCGGGCGCAGTACATGAGCTTTGCCGGGATCTGGTCCTCACAACAGTCCTCAGTAGTAGATTTTTACCCATTTACAGAAAGAGGGACGTTAGCCACGGTCCGCTCCAATCTGCCTGGCTGGGAGGAGTCAGTGAAAAGTCTGATTTGACTCACAATCTGGGGAGCAGAGGATGGAGGGATCCCCACACTCTCCTCCCAGGGCTGAAGTTGGTACGTGATGTGGGAAGTGCTCAATAAGCGTAGCCTTTATGCTGGTGGTGGAACCACAGGCGGTAAATGGTAAAATCTGTTCAGCAGCCGTGGACTTGGAAATGAGCAGACACTTGAAACCCAGTTGAAAGACAGGAAGGGGTTGCCAGGGTCAGTCAGAAGGGTTCATGCTCAAGTCCACCGATACTGCCCTCTCCTGCTCAGAACCACCCTGATGAGACAGCAAGATCTCCGAAGCCCCCAGTTCACAGATGGTAGCACTGAGCCAAACCACTGCCCAGCTGGAGCCTGAGATGGTTTGGGAACAGTTCTGCAGTTCTGAGGTGTGGGATGCCACCTCCCCGCTTAGCATTTCCCCACAGGCCTCTTAAGTTCCCTCCCTGCCCTTTTAGAGTAACTCTCAGTGCCCCTGGAAGCTCTCTGGTGGACCCAGACAGGTTTCCTGCGGCCTCAGGTGGGAACCCAAGGGCTCCTCCAGTACTCTCAGTCCCCCCTGGGGACACCTGCAGACCCACCTCCTACTCCTGTCCACAGCAGGGGGTTCCTCCTGAGACGCACTAAGGGAGGAGAAGAGAGGGAGGGAGGGGAAAGAGGGAAGGAGAGAAAGTGCATACTCATTTGGTTCTTTGTAGTACCCCCCCACTTTTTTCATTTGTAAATCGAGGAAATCTTTTTATCAGGGAATTATTTACTCTATGTCTTTGATCATTATTCTACAGCCCATGAGTGCCCAAATAATTTTTTGAATGCCTGCTGTGTTGCCGGGAAGTTCCCCCTCAACTGTAGTTCAGCTTCCTGGTGCCCTGCGGGGCAGAGATTGTACCTCTCTGTTTTACAGATAGGAAGTGGTGTTGGGGAGACCCAGAACCCGAACAGAGCTCTGGACCTGCCTCCGCCTCTGCTGGCTGCTCGCAGAGCTCTGACATCACCACCACCGCCATCAGCAGCAGCAGCAGCAGCAGTAGCAGCAGCACAGGTAGGTGCCCCTCGGCCTGCAAACAGCACCACAGAATTGGAACTAGAATCTGAGGACTCACCTGCTGGGGGAAAACGAGAGGGACCTCGGCACCTTAGAATCCCGGGGATCTAGAGATGGGGCCTCTGCCCTGGCAGGCAGGCAGAGAAAGGGCCCTTTGAATGGTTATTACCCCTCCTGTGTCCCATGCTTTCTATTCACTTGTACCTCCTGAATTCTTACGGGCTCGGTAGAGTTATTGCCCTTCCCCCTTTATAAGTGAGAAAACAGAAGCTTGGAGAGGTTAAGTAACTTGCCCAAGGCCTCACAGCTGGGAAGCCAGGGAGCTGGGATTTCAACCAGGCAGCCTGGCCCCAAAGCCCAAGTCCCTGGGCACTCTGTTCTCATGGACAAGAATCAGATGCTTAAAGTTACCGTCGTGGAACGGAATTGGAATCCTGGCACAAGAATCATGAGCAGGATTCAGAATTTTATTATGTCAATCAACAGGGCCCTGAGTTATCAAGTCCAAATCTCCACTTATCAAATGACAGGACCAAGGCCTAGGTGGGGAAGGATCTCACTCAAGGTCACTGCCTAGGCCAGGGACAGGGTCTAGGGCACCCCACTGCCAGCCACCTCAAAACAACTGGTCCTGGGTGCCTTCCTGTCCTCTCCTCTCCTGGGCAGGCCCTCCTCTCCTCGCCACCCACCCAGCAGCTCCTGGACCCAGCCAGTCCCATTAGAGATTTTCCACCTCCCCAAAAAGGTCCTAATGACTGTCAGTCCTTGTGAAGCCTTAATGAATCTCAGAGGCCCATGGCGTGGAAGAGAGCGGGCCTTGGCCTTATGCAGAAGAAGATTACCGCTGCGTTTCATGTGGTGGCGGAGGACCGCCTCACACATTCCTGCCAGCAATAAAAGCCACATGGCTTTCCAGCGTCGCCCTTGGAAAAGAAAAAATCGCAACCCTTTGCGGAAAGAAATCAACTATGTACTGTATGCATGGCATGAGATAAAAACGGAACAGAGCGAGGTAGAGAACAGTTGGTCTTTCATGCCACCTCGACAGCCACCAAGACGGGCTGAGCCCTGAGGTCGTGATCCCAGCTGGAGTCCTGGTCTCAGCCTTCCACCTGCACAAGTTTGAGCTGCCCTAGCAATCACCAAGCCAGGGCCAGCTTCCTGGGCGTGGGACCCTTGCTGCCACACAGGCCCAGCCCTCACCAGGGTCCTAATTGGTCTGGTGCTCTGCCATTGCTACCGTGAAATTCTCGGTATTTGTGGACAAAAGATCTGCATTTTCACTTGGTGACCCCACCACTGCCCGGTTACTAAGTCTCTCTAGGAGTCTCCCGTATGCCCAGGCCTGGTAGCAGGGTTTGCTGAGTACGTAGTACCTGCTTTGCAGAGAGGAACTTCAAAACAACCTTGTGAACTGGGCCGAAGTGGAAACCGAGGCTCAGTGAGGTGTCCTCGTACTAAGAGAAAGCCTGGGTTTTTACTCAAGTACGCTGGAATCCAAAGTGAGCAGTCTTAACCGCTCTACACTCTGTGGTGTTTTGTCCTCATCATGCCGCAGGGGTGGCACTGCAAGGCCAGGTCTTCTGTCCCCAAACGGAAGGCACGACTGAGGCCACAGGTATGAAGGCCCTCAGGGTCTCACGCGACCAGTGGCAAATGGAGAGGGACATGGGCAGCAGGGGACCTGGGACTGGGGCCATAGTGCTGGGAGTGTAACTGAGCTTTATAACTGCTCGAGTCACTTGTAAATTTGTTAGCACTCTATGTACAGCGCTGTCCTGAGCCCACACCCCATCCCCCTCTCTTCATTCTAAATGTCTGGAAGTCCTTTCTTGTGTCACTTCCACTCTTTCGTGCCCCATTTTCTTCTGGAATCCTTGTCAGTAGTGATGCGGTTGCACTTTGTACCTTAATGAACTCAAAGGAGTCCAGGTCCTCGGTGAATCTAGAAAGCTGAGCCTGGACAGACCCTAAGGACTATCCTGCCCTGTAACCAGGCTGGGACTGAGGCCTGCGGGTCTCCGAGGGCTGCTCCTCTGACCTTGCTGGGTAAGGCTGGGCAGTCCCTTCCCTCTCTGGACCTCAGACCCCCTTCAGGGAATAAGCACGCTAGGAGGCCTGTCTGTCTTCCACATTCTAGGATTCTGTGTATGATCTACAATAGGTCTGCTCATATTCCCATCCATGGCTGGGGAAACTGAGGCCCGGAAGGGTCAGGGACTTGCCCCAGGTTGCACAGGTGTCATTGATACTGGACCCACCCAACTCCAGGTCCTCAAGCCCAACCCTGACTACCTGAGGCTTAGACGGAGGTCCCTTTCCTACCCTAATGTTCACTGGGCCTCTGGGAGCCCACTGGGAACAGCCAGATGCACAGGGGACAAACATCACTTTCCTGCTCGGGAGAAACTCATGCCAACAGCAAATGACAAAGAGCACCCAGTGACTCACTCCAAGGCGACTGCCCACCGGCCCAGCTTGCCTTTGTCTTGCTATGTACCTATGGCCCAAGATGCCCTAATTGCTCAGGTTTAGAAGTCATCACAAGCAAATTGGGTGTGGTGAAACACAGCTATGATCCCAGCACTCGGGAGGCTGAGGCAGGAGGATCACTGTGAGTTGGAGGACAACCTGGGCTACATAGTGAGTTCAAGGCCCACCTGGATTACCTATCAACCTCTTGTCTCAAAAACAATAAAACACACAAAAAACGTCATCACGAAGTGTTCTTTGTAGTTCAGTGAGATTCTCTGCTAGGGCTTGAAGGTCCCCCACATTTATTTGTTGAGACTTGATGCCCACTGTGGTGAGGTGGAAGCCAGGATGAGATGGTCCTCACTGGATCCTGGGCACATGGACACACACACACACACACACGTGTACACACACACTCTCACCCAGCACACGTGCTCTCAGGCGCACTCTCACACTCACTGGCAACGTGTGTGCACATATGCGATAAACCCTCGCCGCAGCCCGCCTCACTGGGAGCCGAGTGTGTAAACAGTTCACAGGAATGTGTGTGCAAAGACGCTCGGTTGCTCAGAGAGAGCCGCATCAACACACGGAGCCTCACTAGTGTAGGTGCACACGCAGGCCCTGCACGCAGGCAACTGCGGCGAGGTTGCACAGACAACACTAGCATGGACAGTTCTGCACGCACTGAGCCAGGTGTCCAATCCGGGCTCCGGGCCCTCGGAGGGCCGAACCTTGGCCGTGGAAGTTTCCACTTCTCTTCAGTTCTGAGTCACAGACTTTCCGTATGCCTAGACTGCCTGGGCTTCCAGATCCTTCTCAAATATCTAAGTTTTACCATCATCCCAATGTCCCATGGGGTGCAGGGAGCCTGCCCTCCTGGGGTGAAAAGGGTGGCTATGATTGGAGAGTGGCAGACAAGTTCCCCCAAAGAGCATTCTCCTGGGGCCCAGAGTCTGGGTTTGGGTTGACACAGGAAGGCCCTGGGCCTGTCCCTTCCCGTCCCTTCCCTTTGTCCCCCCACCTGTAAAATGGGGAAAATGTTCGCTGCTCAAAGTGGGTAATGGGCCCCCAGATGCAGGGGCAGCTCAGAAGCAGGAGCTGCCACAGGCAGACGGCGTGGTGGAGGCGGAGTCAGCCTGGGCACCCTCTGTTAGGGCCCATGTGATACCCGGAGGGCTCTCAGCCTGGGAAGAACATTGACACTGTGTCACATGATGAGCTATTAAAGCAACTGGGAGCCTCGTCCTGGAGAAGAGCAGGCCTGGGGGCATAAGAGATTCACTTGCAGATGTGTGAGGAGCTCCTGGGTGGCAGGGACCGCGTGGGTGCTGAGGATGGAGCTTGGCCGGTGGGTGTTGGGCTCCATATAAGAAAGAGAACTATTGAGAACCAGCCAGAAATAGAATGTGACGGCGCCTAGAGGTAGAGAGCTCGCCGTCATGGGAGGAGGATATTCTACTAGCAGCTCAAGTGTGAGATAGGGCAGGAGGCTGGACCAGATATGCGTGCCCATTGCAAGGTCAGCCCATGACAAGTACTGCTTGAATGGAGGAGAGAAGCCCCAAAGCTCCTCTTCTGCCCTGTCTGTGACTGAGGGTGGACCAGCTCTGTGTTCCAACCTGTGTGTATTACCCAAGGCCTCTTCCAGCCTCAGTTTCCTGATCTATAGACCGGGATAGACAGATCCCCTGCCATGCTCTTGCCTGCATTCCAGCTCCTTCCACAGCTTGGAGCGCTCCTGTCCCCGGGTGCTGGCTTTCCAGTTGTCTCTAGTCTTTCTGTTCTTACCAGTAGAAAACAATATCGACAAACAGAGGCACACAGCCAAGCAAAAGCTGGGGTCATACACAATCTGGGAGAGCAAGGCCTCTCCCCGTCCCCACCCACCATGGCAGGTCATCACGGCACTGGGGGGAGCCGAGGTCCCAGCAGGTTTTATTTTTCTAAGCCAGGTGGTGGGTATATGGGTGTCTATTTTTTGTTGTTGTTATTTTACTACTTTTTAAACAATATTCATGTTTTATATTCTTTTCCACATTTACATTTTGCAATAAAATATTTTAAAGAAAAGAGAAATAGAGAAAGCCTCCCTGCCCCACAAAGCTCTAAAAAAAATAAATTTGTGCAGTCACAAATTTGCACACGAGGCCCCAACGTCAGAGTATCTTAATTCTTGGCCAGATGGCTGAACTGTCCTGTCTACCAGCTTGTGATCTGCTGAATCACCCGGTGGCCCCTATGTATGAGCAAGGCTTGGTCCCCAGCCCTGCTGAGCACAGTCCCTCCCCCTGTCCCCTACACCTCAGGCACCTATCACCAGCTGCACAGGTGAGGGACCCAGGTTCACTGAGTCTCTGGAGCCCAGCTGGGAATGGCGCAGCTGATGTTAAAATTGTGCCCTGCTGCACGTGGTAGCCTTGCCAGTATTGTCATATAGTCACTCATTTAACCTGCACAGCTGCCTCCTTGTGTATTAGGTACCATTATCATCACCCCTGTTACACAGGAGGAAAACTGAGGTAGAAGAAGATCAGTAACTTGTGCAAGTTCACACCTGGCACAGACCCCAGACTGTGGACAGGGCTGTGGCCCTGGGGTCTATAGCGAACTCCAGGGACCAAAGGCCAGCAGATGTGGATGGCTAGGGCTGGGGCTGCTGCCCGGGAGGTCTGCTCGCAGAGGGATGGTGCTCTTTGTCCCCTTCTTCTTACCAGGTCCTCGGGCCTTGGAGAAGGAGGTGCCAAGGGTGTAGGCAGAGCAGACCAAGGGTGGAGCATGCGCGTAAATCCCTGCCCGTGGCTCAGACACCGGGTGCTCTTTGTCATTTGCTGTTGGCATGAGTTTCTCCCTAGCAGGAAAGTGACATTTGTCACCTGGGCGTCTGGCTGTCCTGAGTGGGCTCCCCACCTGTGTCTTAGGGAGCTCTGTGCTTAGGTGGAAAAAGGATGAACTGGAAAGGAGAAGGAGGCCTGAGAGACAGACAGGAAGAGCCCGCACCCTGGATTCACACCATCAGCAAACGTTTACCGAGCTTCTGCGCCGGGCCGGGGCCAGGGGTTGTCTTTGGTGCTGTGGTTACAGCAAGAGACAAGATGGCCACGGAGCCTCGTGGAACTTTGGTTGCAGTGGGGAAGACGGAAGGCGAGGAATAAATGCACCCGTATGTGACAGCGTCTCAGGACAGTGCTTTGAAAACAGGTGGGGGTGAAGGGGTGGACGGGAGAGAGAGCTGTCGCTAATACTGTAGCCAGGTCAGCCGGGGGGCCTCTGGGAGGTGGTGACACTGAGCCGAGCCTGAGTCACTCAGGGAGCCCCACTTCCCCACCTGCTTCTCTTTCTCCTCCTCTGCAGAGCCAGCACCCCCAGTTTCTCATCTACTTCTGATGCCCCCCCACAGCAGCCCTGAAAACCAGGAGTGGGGATTTACATAACCTCTGTTGCATTTAGGGAAACTGAGGGACTGGAGGGTGGAGGGAGCTGGGCAGTGTTTTTGGCAACTTCACCTCTGCTTGGTTTTCCTCCTGCTGGCCACTGCAGGACATTAGCTCAGCTGTCCTAGCCCCACACAGGCGACTACGGCCACGGCCACGCCACTGCGAGTTGAGTCGGGCTGTGGGCACTGCCCTGGAGAGGTCACAGGGCTGGATGCGTGGGCAGCTGGGCAGGGGCTGGGCGGGGGTCCCGAGAGAGCGGAAGGCGCCCAGCCCTGATTGGAACAAGGTGGCGCACTGGGAGCCCAGCCGGGCAGCATTGATCTTGCCCGGTGTTCCAGCCACTGGGCGGGGCCAGCGCCGGGCAGACTGCCGGTTTTCCCAGGTGTGGGGACACCCCGGGGGAATGGCTTTTCATGTGGTTGTGGGCCAGGCATACCACCCAGCACGTGGGGGAGGCCAGGGCGTCGGGGGCACGGTGGATGATTGGGGGGTGGTGGTTGGAGACTCCGAATTCCTCAGCCAGCAAATGTCAGGCTCCTGGAGACACCGTCACTCTCCCGAGGGAGGCTCACAGCACCAGAGCACTTCCTATACTGTTGCCCGTGATCCTCCTCCTGCCCAGGCCTAGGTTCTAGGACCATCCTCACTTATGTTGGGGAAACTGAGGCTCAGTACTCACACTGTCTCCTTGAGTCACACAACCAGGAGGTCTTTGACCTAGAACCTAAGATCCTGGAATCAGAGCCCTAGATGTGAGAATCACAGCTGGTCACTGCAGGGAGGGGAGGCCTCGTGAAGACCCTGAAGTTCAGTCACCTCCTGCAGGAACACAGGTCTGCAGAAGGGCGGGACCCATGGGGCCACTGGATGGTCAGTGGTCAAGGAGAATCCTAGGCCAGGACTCTCCGCCCCTCTAGGTCACCCTGGGCACCCCTGAATGGGGGGCCTCCGAGGGCCCTGCCCTCCTTGACTCTCAGTCAGGACTCGGACCTTGAGATGTCACCAACCTTAACTGAGTTTGCTGCCTGCACACAGGAAGTTCTATCCAACATCTAGCCTGAATCCCTCACGCAGCAGGAGGCCTTTCTTCTCACCTGGAGGTGCTTCTAAGAATAGTTCTGACTCTGATGCTGGTGAAGGCTGGGGTTGAGGGAGGGGAGGGTGTGTCCCTTCCTACTCGGAAATACCTTCTTCTCATCAGTCCCTGTACCTGTGACATCCAGGCAGAGTTTTCTGTTAATGTGTGAAATTGGTAACCTGGGCGGGGGTCAGCTGATTAGGACCAGAGGATAGCTGAAGGCTCAGGGGATCAGTGATTGTCCCTTTTTGATTAGCCTTGATTGGAGAAGACATGAGCTGCCTCCCTTCTATCTGTCATTTTCTGTTCTTTCCTTCCCTCGGCTCACTCTAACCACACAGGCCTCCAATATGCCAATTACTCCCAACCACAGGGCCTTTGCACATGCCATTCCCTTGGAAGGTCCTTCTCATTCTCTCTGCATGGCTAAGTCTCTACCTCTTCAGCTCTGCTGCCTCCTCCGAGTCCCTGTGGTAGGCAGAATAAGACCCCCAATGATGTCCACATCCTAACCCCCAAACTATGAATATATCACTTTATATGGCCGAAGAGACTTTGCAGAATTTTGAGACGGAGCCTAAGGCCCTTCCAAGCAGAAGGGGGAGGTAGATGGACAGCTGTGTGAGCAGAAGGCCAGGGAGGGCAGCAGGAGGGAGACTGGACGGTGCTGGAGGGGCAGGGAGGTGAGGAAACCAGGCAGCCTCAGAGCGTACCCCGGAGCTTCCAGAGAGAGGGCCTCTCTGCTGACACCTCGGTCCTCTTCTCAGGTGGACTCTCTGGTCCCCCGAGCCGCAAGAGAGCAGACAGTGCTGTCTGGGCTCCTGACTTGGTGCTGACCCATGATGGCGGCAGTGAGGACCCGCTGGACCTCCCTTCCTGGTTTCCAGCTCTCCAGCACTTTGGCTCATGAAAGATAAAACTTTCCCTCAAGGCCGCCTCTTTTCCCACATGGAAGTCCCGCTCTGGGCGGCAGAGAGTTTCCGTGTGGTTGACATCACATTCCCGGGCAAGGCCATCAGATTCAGCAAACTGACCCACAGGACGCTCCGTTACACTGCACTTTAGGCAGCCAGTGAACGCTATTTAGTACAAAGCCATCCCAAATGTTGCCCTTATTTATCTGAAATTCAGGTAATTTAGGGATTCTGTACTTTATCTGGCAATGCCAACCCTGGCACCTAAAGCTGGGTACGCACTAACTAAGAGCACCATGAATGTCTGTTCACGTGAGTGGAACTAACAAATGAGTGTGCTTATGCTGATTCTAGCTTGAAAGTCTTCACTGGCTTCCGGATGCCTACAGCATAAAGTGTCAACAAAAGCACTTGACAAAAGCAAACAGCATCCCTTCCTATGTGCCAGGTGGGAGGCTTAGTGCTTTACAGTGATTAACACACTCAGTCCTTGTAGTATCTCAGTGAGGTCATTAGCCCATTTTCCAGACAAGCAAACTGAGGCCCAGGAAGTTTATTAACTTGCTCTGTCACATGACCACAGAGGTAGAGCCACGCTCTGGAAGTTCCAATTGTATCTCACCATTCACTCCTCTCTCACAGTGGGTCCTCTGTTGGTTCACAGTCTCTTTCAGGGGTAGGCCTAACCCCATTCTCTGCCTGCCAAACTCCTGCTCATATGGCAAAGCCCTGTCCTAATTATCCTTTTCTGTGAGACTGTCTCCGACACACCAGGAGGACATGTCCCCCTCTCTTCTCTCCTCCCGCAGATTCTTGTCCAGATGAACTGTGAGGACTCACTGCTAACCCTGTATCTCTCGGACTGTGGCTGCCCTGGGGTCATTAGAACCGAGCTGGTTTGGGGGCAGTGGTCCAGAAACATTTCAGAATGAATGAGGGAATGAACGAATGTCTTTCCCACTCTGGGATCTGGATCAGAGTCCACAGAAGGGGAAGAACCAATCTTATTCCCTCAGCTCCTACAAACACATTTTTCTGAGTATGAAAATAATACACATTCATCAAAGAAAAATTGGAAAATAATAAAATTATGAAGAGGAAAATTAAAACCACCCATAATGCTGCCACCCAGAACAATGGTCAGTCTCTGGGTTTCTAGCTTCTGGTCTTCCTGCTCGATGTATAGCTGCCCTCCCCTCCTTCCTTTTATGATGCTGGGAACATACACAGCACATGCTGTTTGGAACCTGCTTTTGAAAGTAACCCACATACTGCGTGTGTTCCCCGGTGTCCCTGAGTCCCCTCCCTGGTGGCAGTGGACGGAAGCTGCCGAGCGGGCACAGGGGTGGGGTGCGCAGGGTCCCCCAGGCAGGCCCACCGCGGCACTCCTTCGGGTGAGCTCTCCGCCGCCGCCGTCGAGGGTGTTGCTGGGTTTGTTATGAAGAAGGCGCTCCGGGGAGCACCCTTGACTGGCGCCACAGCTGTGTCCCTGCTCCTCCTCTCGGGTGAATTCTGGGGCCAGTACGGACTCTGTGAGGCCCAGAATGCCTTGGTGCACCCTGTCTCCAGCCCAGCTTGGCAGGGTCCATCCACACCCGAGGTTCTCTGGTTCTGTCTGTGGCTAAAAACACCATCACCCAGCCACACGTCCGGGTGGTGGTCTAAGGGTCCCGGTTCCCATCCCAGATGCTCGGTCCCCATGGAAACAGCCATGGAGGTCACCACAACTGGTAGGCCTGTGCAGACCGTCGCAGGGACCCTCAGCAGTAGGGATGATTGTTCTGCGCATACAGGTGACAGCACTGAGTATCCAAGACACCGAATGGCCTGGCCAGGGTCGCGGAGGATCTGCCTGCACTGGGAGAGAGGCTGACTCTCCTGCCACCTAGGGCCACACCCGGAGGCTGCTGATACTGCCGGAGAGCTGTGGGCCCTGGGCCTTGTGGTCACAGGGCAGAGATGCTGCTCTACTGGGCCTGCTGCTTGCTGCCCACTCGGCCTCGGTCCCAGCCTCACCTGTGGGCAAGGACAGGCTTGCCTCACTCTGCCCTACACGCACTCCAGAAGGTGGGTTCCTATCTCATAACCCACCCTGGGCCTTGGAGAGCAGCTAGTTGGACGCCAGCCTCCCGGGCTTACAGTGGTTCCGAGCATCACGCACCGTGGCACCCAGCGCTGAGTCAAAGGGTGAAGAACCCTGCCAGACAGCTGCCTCACCGCAGGCAGACAGGCCTGGTCCTTAGGGGACAGAGCAGGCCGTCTGGGCCCCTGGCTGCCTGGGAGGGGTCTGCCTGCCCCAGATGGAGGCCAGTTCTCTGGGCCCTGGCGGATGATGGGCTATTTTTTAACTAACCCCACAGGAAGAAGAGGCCAGAAATGAGCTCAGGGGGTTAACCGGGGCCCCTGGGGGCCTTCCTATTTGCATCCTCTTTCTCTCACCAGCAGGGAGCCCAGTGGCTGACACTGATGCTCCGGGCTTCTCCGCCCTCTGCAGCTCAGCTGCTGCAGCTGGAGGGTCTCGGGCAGCTCCTGGTGAGGGTCAGGAACCCGAAGAAGCCAGCCCATCTGACCAGGACTGGCTTCCTCCCTGTCCCCTGTGGCTTACACTGGAGCACTGCTGTCCCACTGTCCCGGCACAGGGGCCAGGAACAGGTGTCCACCACATCACGATGAGAAGGGACTTCCTGGCCAGGGAAACAGGACCCACCCAGGGTGGCAGCAAAGCAGCCTCCCTGAGGCCACCCCTGCAGGTGTCCCCTGCTGCACCCGGCAGAGTCCTGCTGCAGTGGGCACAGTTGGCGAAGTGCCTGTGTTCAGCTGTGGGATCACCTGTATGTGGGGCTCCCAGGCAGGGGGGTTCCGTGGGGGAGTCAGGCGCTGCCTGTGTGCTAGGGCAGCTGGTGACAGAGCTGCCAGCCCCTCTGGGAAGCCCTGGGCTGATGCTGGGTTCACCTGAAGGTGGGGGGTTGCAGATGGGGAGGTGAGTGTGGTGGCAGAGAGGCAGCTCAGGGATTGGGTAGCACTGGGGCAGGGTGGCACAAGGCCCAAACGCTGTCAGGGCCTCCAGGCAGCTGGAAGCCAAGTGAGGGCTAGTGGGGAGCTGATGCTGACTGGCCTCCTCTTATTTATTGTCTGTTTAAACAATACTTTAATAAATAACATTAATTGAATCCCCTACCCCCATCCTGCCTCCGAGATACAAGTAATATGAACACAATGAAGAAACTTGGAAAATACAGGAAAACATACAGAAGATGGTAGTGCCTGAAATGTTATCACCAGGGTGGTAGCGGGGGCGCCTTGGAGGATGGGATGTGCCGTCTGCACCCGGGGGCTCGTTTCCTCAAGCCCTGAGCACTCTGGTGAGCCAGGCTGTGGGTCACTGTGCTGCTTTCCGTGCTGGCCTGGTTAATTTTCTAGCAACCTGAGAGAGGGTCACTACTTTCTCCTCCTGCTCCACAGAAACTGAACCAAAGGGGGTTCAATTTCCTGCCTGCCCCCCAGTAGGTGGCACAACCAAGATCCAAATCCAAGATCCAAATCCAGGGCTGGCTGACGGCGATTGCCTGCCGTCTCTCACTGAGCTACTCCTCCTGGCTTAGGTGAACAAGACAGATAAGGCGCAGTTCACATAAGGAAGCAGAAGGCTAGAGCCGGTAGCCTGGCCAGCAAGACAGTGCAGAGCCTGTTCAGCCTTCTTGGGTGAGGCTGGAGAATGCAGGACTGGGCTCACGTAAGTGCCGCCAGCTCTTTCCAGGAAGGCAACCTGCAGAGGTGGTGGAGGCACCTCGACCTGGGAAAAGCTTGATTAACTCAGTCACCCTAACATGGCACGGGACACGGGTTCCATTAGCAAGGTGCCTGGGTTGAACCCTGGGTGGGTGATCTTGGGCAGGTATCTTACTTAGCCTCTTTGGGTCTCAGTTTCTTCATCTGTAAAACGAGCTTCATAATAGCATTAGTATTAGAGGGTTGCAAGGATTATGAACAAAGACATGAAAAGCGCTTGCCTGTGCCTGGTGTGTAGGAAGCTCTCAGTTAACAGCATAACTATTTACAAACTGGGTCATCATGATTTATATTTCCCAATCAATCAATTACACATTTCTTACTTTCAAGTATGTACTTTTCCCTTTTGTAGGATCCAAACTTCCTTTTAAATCTAGTACAATTTCCTGGATCCTTGTAAAGATAATTTCCTAACACCGTAGTGCCTTTGACCTAAAGTAGATTCCACAGCTGTCCCTTGAACAGCTTATCCCAAAGTGGGCTGCAGTGGACAGAAGCCTCCCAGGTGCCTCTGTTTGTCAGCTCACAAGGGCTCGGAGAGGTCCAGCAGCAGACCCTGTGTGATGCTGTTTAGAACCACCACTCACAACCTCATCTGGGCTCCAAGCGCCCTTATTTCTGCTCAAGGCTGAGCAGGCGGGGAAGATGCCAGCTGGTTCCTGGTTTCTAGAAACTGGGGTTTAGAGCAAGAGCCGAGGGTGACATGATCTCCTGGCCTCCCCTCCACTGTGACTCAGGCCCCACAGCGGGCTGGGGAGGTCAGCCCCAGCTCGCAGACGAGGAAATTGAGGTTCATGGGGGCTACGTGGCCATACAGCCAGTCAGGGGCAGATCTGGTAGACAAACTGGATCTGATTCTAAACCCATTTTTTTTTCCTCCTGTACATCGATAGGAAAAATAAACATAGATCCCATTCTAGCAGGACCAGTTTTGCCCCATGACATGCTTTTAAAATAGCGAAAGGTTGTGCATATGCTGACTGTAGTATCCTCCGTGCTGAGGACTTAAAAGCCTCCGCATCTGTCTCCTGCCTGCAAAGGCATTGTGGGCTTGTTACGTACAAAACATTTCAAATGTTTTGATTTGGGAAATGAGAAGTCCATAATCTTACCCTGAGAGAGAACCCAGTCAACAGCTGGCTCACCCTCTTTTAGATCTGCATGGGCCAACCCAGTAGCCATTGCTACCTGCAGCTACTGAAATTAGAACAATTAAAATGAAGTAAGATTAAAACTGTAGTTCTTCCATCACCCTTAGCTATTTTTTTCCCCAGTATGGGGGATTTAACCTAGGACCTTGGCAGTAAGCTGCGTCCTTAGTCCTATTTTATTTTTTATTTGGAGACAGGGCCTCACTGAGTTGCCCAGACGGGGTCTGAATTTGTGATCTTCCTGGCTCAGCGTCCCCCACAGGGTCCTGGGATCACAAGCAGATGCCACCATGCCTGTCCCAGGCCACATTTGAACTGTTTGATAGTGACAGCCAGCTGGTGGTCACATGGTGGGGTGGGGTAGCAGAGACACACAATTCCTATCACCACAGAGTCGGACTCTGTGCTGTTCTAGATCCTGCCTAGACATCCTGACTACTAATGTTCTAGTGTGTGTGCGTGTGTGCGTGTGTGCGTGCGTGTGCGTCTGTGCGCGTGCGCGCTGGGGGCAGAACCCAGAGCCGCGAGCACGCTAGGCCAGCGCCGCGCTGCTGAGCTGCACCCCAACCCCCTTTAATGTGCTTAGAAGTGTTCTCGGATGTGTCCGCGCGCAGCCTTGCACAGAGGGGAAGCAGCATAAAGGCGAAAACAAGACGCAGGAGAAAAACAGACGGGAAGGAAACACGTCGAGTGATAGCGGTTTTCTCTGGGTGTTGAGATTACCGCGCTTATTTTTAAATTTCCTAGATCCCTCAGGCGTCCTACACCCTACGGTGCCCACAGGGTGGAGGTGTGGGCTGGCTTTCTCTTTTCCCTTATGGTCTTACCGGTTCTAGCATCCTCAGGATATGATCTCATCCAGAGGGTTTTTTTTTAAAATTATTATTATTATTTTTAATTGTGGATCCATGAAGATAGAAGCATGCACAGCACAAAGGAAGGCAGCAAACTAGAGGACACGCGGGGTGTGTGTCTGTGATTTCTAGGCTCTCCCCCCCCCCCAGCCTAGTGCCATCCCAGGCCGGGCAGGGTTCACGAGTGTCCCGAGTCCCCCAGGGTCCCTTTCCTGGAAGGACCCGTGGCTTGGTTTAATGTTCCGCAGTTGCCACGGGCAAATTCCTAACGATTGTTGACCGCGGGTCCTGTGGTTTTCGCTCGCACAGTGCCCTGGAAGGCACGCAGCCCTCACTGGTCCTGGGCCCCAGGGATGCATCCCATTTTGGCCGTTCAGAATCTCGACCCTCGTCCTCCGCAGACCACGGACGTGAGCGTCTGTGGCGGCCTCGATGTGCCTGAGAACAAGTGCGCCAGGTTCCCCGGCCTGGTGAGCGGAGGGAGATAAAAGCAGGGCTGGCGAGAGGCGCTAGAGGCCCTGCGGTCTCCGCTCACACACGCGTACGTGCGCGCGGGACGTGCGTCTGCTCCCTGGCGTATTTCAGCGAGCTGCCTGTGCATCCCGGGGTGCTTGGCCTGCGTTACTGCTGCCCCCGATCCACCCGGGACTCCTCCTGCATAGAAGCCACAAGCAACCCCAGGCCTGGCCACTTTCCTTCCAGCCTCCGCTTCCTCCACTCCCTCCATGGGTCATGCAAGTTTCTGTTGCTGAAACGCTCTCCACTTGGTCCTTACCCCTACCCTTCACTTTGTCTGCATGGACACTGCCCCCTTCCAGACCTGCCTATTCCAGACCCAGCCCAGAACCCCCCTTTCTAGGAGGCTTCTGAAAGCATTTGAGAAAGGCCTGGAGATGAGCCTCAGTTTCCCCATCTGTAAAATGGGTTAATAATCACAGTTGGTACTATGTGAATTATCATAGATACAAAGCAATACTTGCAAGGGACCCACCACAGAGGCTGGTGCCGGGGAAGCCAGCAGCAGCCCTGGTTCCTGCCTTCTCTCCCTCATTGCCCTTTCTGTTTCTGAGATTTCCTCACAGCAGCCACACCAGCTCCCTGAGGCTGTGGGCTGTTTGCCTCCACAATGGAGGTGGTGATGCCACATTCGGCTGTGACAAGGATTGTGTGGGGTCAGTCGCAGCAGGTTCTGCAGAGGTGGGAGGACATGGGCCAGGCGTGTGGGCCAGGGGTGTGGGATGCTAGCATGGGCTAACATCTGGGCTGGCTCTCTGGCAGATTCTCTGGCTGGGGACTTGGGCAAGGACTACCTCCCCTCAGGGCCTCAGTTTCCCCACGTGTAGACTGAAAGTTGTGATGCCAGCAAATGGCAGAGAGTTGTCTGTTGTGTTCACTCCCGTGAGCCCAGTGCCCAGGCAGTGCTTGCATATAGTAGATGCTCAATAAATGTCCAGTGAAGGAACCAGCAGCACCAGTGTGGCCACACCCCCTGGCAAGTCCATCCGGACTATGAGAGTCTGAGGAAACTGGGCCTGCCTCCCTAGGGACACTGTCACTGGGTAGGGACCGCACCTCAAGCCACAGAATTTCCTGAGTGCTTGCTGTATGCAGTGCTCTGCATAGCCTGAGGGAGACCTCATTCCTAGCCGGAAGAACCAGGAACAGCAGCTGGGGAGAAGCACAGAAGAGATGGGGTGCTGAGGCTAGGGGCTGCTGAGGGACTCAGCGAGGCCCGAGACTCCTGCTGGACCCCGGCTGGCTCCTGGGAAGGTGGAGCTGCCTCTTCCTCTTTCTTTCTTTGAAAGGACAACCAAAAGCTTCCTGCTAAATCTCTAAGTAATTCACGTTCGGCTTCAAGAGTATGGAATACACTCAACCACCAGGAGAACTTCAAATACCGCTTCCCTGCACAGGGGCACCGTGCGTGGGGCCTGAGCTTGGCTGGCACTTTAGTTTCCTTCCTCCTAAGATGCCCTTAGAGGGGGGGCTTCCCTCCCCAGTGGGGGAGGTGGCCCGGCGAGCCCAGGGTCTCTGGGGGAGACCTGGAGGGAAGTATGTGGGGCAGCTCTTGGGGCTGGAGTGCTGGTCCCCAACCTGTGACAGTCAGGTGAGTTGGGCTTGGGAGCAGGGGTGTGATCAAATGGACCTTTCCTCTCCACCCAGGCCCTTCTTTCACCCACTTCCCCTGCAAGTGCTTCTCCTTAAACACCTGCTGCCTCCCTGGCCCTCTGCTCTGGGCCCAGGTGAGCGGACAGGGTGCATGCGGGGTGCAGGACAGGAAGGGACCTACACTGGCAGAAGCACAGTGAGCTGCACAAGGGCTGAGCACTCACAGTGGTAACTCAGTCCCCGAGTCACACGAGGAAGGGCATTTTTTGTTTTGTTTTGTTTTCCTTTTAATTTTGAGACAAAGACTCACTATTTAGCTCAGGCTGATGTCATAACTAAGATCCTTCTGCCTCAGCTTCCCAGATGCTGAGATTATAGGCGTTCCCCACCGCACAGGGCTATGAACAATGTTTTGAGGGGGGCTGGTCACTCTGCAAATCATAAGTTACATGCGTCTGCCCTTTCCGCCCACACGTAACTCTGAATCTTTTGTCAAAAACGCTTTTCCCAGACTTGAAAGAAAACCCCAAAGAGGAACCTGAACCTTTAAGCTGCCTGTTCCGATTGGCCGGGAGCGCTCAGGCTCATCCTGCCGAGTGTTTCAAAGAAAAACCAGACAGCAAAGGGGGAAGTGAGGGGAGAGGCTGGGAACCTCCTGGGCTGACCAGACCTTAGCCTGTCCATCCGTCCGTCCGTGCATCTAATGTCATTGTATTCATGATTCTGTCTGTTCAGGCAGCAAGAAATGCCAAGGGTCCCTGCAAACGTGTTCCTGCTCCCAGGAGCACCCTTTGAACACTCGAAGGGTGAGGGGTGATAGATGGTGAGGCAGGGCACCCCAAAGACCCATGAGAAGAGGTAGGGCACCCCAGGATTTTTGGAGGAGAGCCAGTCCAGACAGAGAGGAGAAAAGATATTGGTGGTAATTGTTTTTGGCATTTATGGAGAGCTTCCTGGTTGCCAGGCCCTGTATTAAGCACATAACATTTACTGTCTCATTAAACCTGGCCAACAAGCCAGAGGCGGGTAGTGTTAGTTCTCCCCATTGTACAGATGAGGACGGTGAGTACAGAGAGGGAGGCATTTCTCCTGAGGTCACACAGCAAGAGGGACAGGGCCTGGCTGCAGCCTGTTTCCTTATGGCTGCCTTTTCAGTTGCCTTCTCACCAAAGAGCCTCTTCTCTCCCTTCACCCTTGGGACCCATTGGCAAAGGGCCTGACAGTCTGTCAAGTCCTCAGGGACCAGCGCTGAGAAAGGTGACCACACTGGTGCTGGCCCTGGGGCCCGCAGAGGAGCAGCCCTTGCTGGACTCCAGGTGCCCCGTGTAGGGCTAGGGCAGGGGCACATTTGCTCTTTGCAGCCATCCTGTGAGGTCAGTGTTTCTGGCCCCACTGAGAGGAGGAAAGGGACTCGAAGGGGCTAAGCAGCATGGCAGGTCACCAGCTCCCAAGTGGCTCCAGCCCAGGTCTCTCTGACCCCTCAGCCATGCTCAAGGTGCATGCTCCATCCCTGGGTGGTGAAAAGTCAGTTTTCCTGCTGCTGAATTTGACCGTTCAGAAGACCACACCCCCTTTGGACCTCAAGTTCCCCATCCATGATTCGAAGGGAGGACCCTCTGCCTCCCAGCACCGGTGTTGCCCTTGATCCATCCGCTCAGTGTGCTTGTTCTGGACCAGTCTTTGCCCTCCCGTCCCACCAGTCCACTTCCACCCCTGCTGTACCAGGGGCTTCCTCCAGGAGGCGCTGCACCAAGGTCAGTGACTGGGAGGGGGCGCCCAGGCTCCAAATCCACAGAGGCAGAATCCAGCCCCACTTCCCTCTTTCCCTTTCTGTCCATCCCTCCTGGGGTGGGAATGACTTTCTGAGTCTTGGGGTCGGGGAGCTCAGAGAACAGAGCTGCTGGGGGCTGCAGTGGTCCAGGGAAGACTCCCTGAGAGGGTTTGGAGACTGCATTGAAGACAGCGAGACTCCCCAGCGGGGCCAGGGGTGACTGACTTGAGGAAGGGCCTGCAGCTGATGTACCCTTGGAGACTGGAGGAAGAGGTGTTGTTTCTGCTGCTCTACAGAACCCCAAGTTTCCCCCAGCTTTCAGGAGCCTGGACTCAGAGGTGAGAGTTTCCTCCCAGTAGCTGCTACTCTCTTCAGAGCCTTCTGGAAGGTCAGGATCTCAGGCCTTGCAGCTCAGGGGCGTCCGTCTCCAGTGCCCCCCCACCCCCAGGTAACCTAGCAGGCCTCAGCTTTGATGCGGCCACCTCGAGACCGAGGTGTCAATGGGCCCTCTATCTGATCAGTGGGCCGGCCAGGGGCCGCCGGCAGCCGTAGTGGGTGCGGTGAGGCCCAGACACACAGTCCCACTGTGTGGGGCTGGCTCGTGTCCGTCCAGACCCCGCGAGCCGCGGGGGGCTCCTAGGGATGCCCTTCCAGGTACTTTGGACAGGCAGGGTGGTCTGGGGAGATGGGTGTGTGCAGGGCGGCCTCAGAAACCGCCGTCAAAGAGGCCTGGCCGACGTGGCGCCAGGCAAGCCCCATCGTGGGCACAGAATGGCTGGCGGTCAGTCCACTCCTCCAGGTTTACGGGGGAGGGGGGCTCTGAGGGTACACACTCAGGGGACCAGCTGTCTTGGGCACTTGGGGTCAAGGGCCTTCTGGAGACTTGGGGCTAAAATCCAGTGACTCTCCTGTCGTTGGCCACAGGCTGGACACCGTGGCTGACCTCTCTGATCTGAGCAGCTTTCCCTCTGTCCAGCCAGTGACCTCTAGGCCAGATCTTGGCCATCTTGGCTAGACCTGCCCAGGCCCACTGCGTCCACCTCTGCTTCGACGCAGGCTGCTGCGCACCTGAGCACCCATTTTCCAGGTCTCGGTCCTTGGGGCAGAGCTGCTGGCCAACCCCACCTCTGCTAGGCGGGTCTCTGCTGCCTGCCCTCGAGCTCCTGTGTCCCCACCTGCATGTCCTCACCAGCCTTCCCAGGATGGGGCACAGCCATCTGCACCCTGGCCCAGGGCGCCCTTCTTTTCTGTCACCTCCTTATCCTTTAGGACTCAGTTCAAATGTCACCGCCCCAGCTCGCCTGTCTTCTCTTCCCCCACTTTGCTCTATGAGAACCCTGAGGGAGCGGAAGCTCAGTGACAGTGCTGGGGACGCACCCTGGAGACAGAGAAGCCCACAGGAGCCTGGGCCAGCGCCTCGGTCTGATCCACTCAGAACGTCTCCCACCGGTACTCCTGTCTCTTCCTGGCCAGACTGTGAGCTCCAGGTTTCCTCCGGTTCTTGAGGGGCTTCTACCCTCAGGGTCCCCGGGGAGAGCTTTTGCCTGTGAAGGTACAGTTTGGGGGTGCTGCCAAGGTGAGGAGGCCACCGTGGGGTAGGTTTGAGATGAAAGTGCTGGCCTCTGATGGAGCTGTGGATACTCTTGGGGGTCCTCAGGGCCACTGTCCATAATTGTCAAATGGGGAAACTGAGGCCTAGAAAGGAAAGAACGTGCTCCCAAATAAGTCACAGCTATAAGGACTTGGTTTCCCTGTTTGTCAAACAGGAGAACTGAATTCGCTTGTCCTCCCTGGGAGGCTGGGAGGCCCCTTGTCCTCTCCTACCCCAGTGCCCAGGGCCTGGTATTCTGTGTGGCTCTGGGTCAAGTGTCACCTCTCCCGTCTCCTCCTTCCTCTGCTATGTAGTGGGACACAAATGGATTCTCTGGGCTCTTCCCAGGCCTCTGTCCTACACGGTGAACTAGGGGGGGCCCTGTCCAGTGAGGACTGGGTCCTGAGAGGCAGAGAAGGAGGGCAGGCACTGACTGTCCCCACCTCCCTCCCACAGGCCCCTGGGCATGTAGGGTTGGGCCACCTCCAGGAACATTGAATCTCTTTTACGTGGAGGTCTTTTTTCCAGCAAGAGAACATTGATCCAGAGAGGTCCAGCGACTTGAACGGAGTCACACAGAATGTAGGCGACATAGCCAGGTGCCCAGACCCAAGCTCAAGAGAATTTGGTTCCACAGTTTGAGCTGGGCATCGGGAATGCAAGATGTAACAGCTCTCTAGGGACGGTGGTGTGGCCTGCTGGCTTGTCACACCTTGGTCAGGGCCTGGGGTGGGGCAGCATTTAGAGGAGGAGGGAGGGAGGAAGAGGTGGCTATGGGGGACACAGGGAGGCCTCCCCTTTTCCGTTAAAAGCCCACAGATGCTAGAGCCCTGAGTAAGAGTGTGAGAACACAGTCGACCCAGAACTCTTGACCTGCCAAGTATTTAGGGGGTCCATGAACTTGGACTGGAAATAATGACGTTTTTCCTTTCACCAACCTTTAAATGAAATGTAGCCCTTTTTTCCACCATGATTGTATCACCAGTGGAAATCATAAATATTCAGTCTCTGTTGGGTCGTCACAGATGATCCTGAAATGTCGGTTCCCTCATCCCCACTGCGTCTCGGTGGTGGCCGGACCTTCCTGAGGTCTTGCTGTTCAGTGACTTCCTAAAGGGGCCACGGTCACCACCCCACAAACTTGCTACTCTTGTTGGATAACTGTGTTACCATAGATTCAGTTTCCTTCATAGTCTTTTGGATTTTGTTTGGTGCATTTTAAAAATGGAATCTGAGAAGGTGCCCAGGAGCCTCTTGAGACTCCAGAAAGGTCGATGGCTTTAAACAGGTTAACGGATCCAGTATGGGCAGTGTGGGGTCTGAGCCCCGTAGCGGGGACCCAGAGATGGGCTCTTTGCAGACAGCATTGGTAACTGGAGACTCTGGGCACAGGATGTGGGAGACAGAGCCGCCACCCAGCTTGTCCTAAGTAGGCAGAGCCTCCCCACGGGATCACAGGACCCCAGGGTGCTGCCCAGCAGTCTCCTCTGCCTGGGCACACATGTGATGGGAACTGCCAGGGTCCCCTCCAGCTCCTCATGCCGATGGCTGCCGCCTCCTCAGCTCTGCTTCAGAACCCATCCCAGGCAGGCTGGTACTTTATCCCTGTCTCCCAAGGTTCCTTTGTTTTAAACCCTACATTTCTCCATCTCGCTCTCAGAGGAAGAAATACAGATTACAAAGGCCCAGCAAATGGTTTTTATAAACTCTTATTTTCTTGCCACAGAACTGCCTTTAATTAGCTTCGAGGACTACAAAGGGCACACGTTATAATAGCAGCTGCGCGGAGGAAGGAGCCCCTGGCACAGTGCTTGGCAACCGACCTGGGGCCGCTGATTGTCACCATCCACGGTCAGGTTTGGCAGGAGTGTCTTGCTGGGGGGGACACAGTCCTCCTCCCCAGACTCTTCTGGTTCGAGCACATGGTCTGCCTCGGCCTCCCCAGGGAGGAGGATGGCCCCACGCCCAGACAAGCCTCTGCTCACAAGCACCCCAATGTGGCTGGAGCACCCCTAGCCAGCCACCCCGGGACTGGCGGAGTCGGTGCTGGCCAGCAGCAAGGTGGGCGGACGTGCCGAAGGACAGATGGACAGTCAGACAGACTTCTGCACCTCAGATGACCATCTTGGCTCAGCAAAGGCAGGACCACCCCCAAACTCTGAAGTTCTACGTCCCATTCAGCACCCCATTCTAGAGAATTGATCCCTTGAACACCCCACAGGGACTGCCTGCCACGCATAGCCCACCCCAGCCTTAGACAATAAATGCCACCACCGGAGGGGCCTCTGCTGGGGGCACAGAGGGGTTCGAGAGCTTGCATAACATCACTCAGCAAGGTAGCCACCAGGTGTGGGACTCATGCTCGGGGACCCCAGACCCGTAATCCCAGGTGCCACCATCCCATCTGGACTTCTGTCGGGCAGGAAGAAGGCAGCAAGTGGGAGAGGGGTGAAGCCGGGGCAAACCCTAAGGGCCACACAGAGACCCGAATGAACATCTCAACCAGAGGTCCCAAGAGGGGCATCCCGGACCTTCATCTTTGCTGAGGGACACGGCCCAGAACTCTGGGTCTCTCCAGGGCATGAAGAGAGGCAAAAGAGGTCCAGAAGGACTTTCTTTTTCACCGTGACCAGACCAGCACTTTCTGGAGCCTGCTGCCTGTGTGGACTCAGCTGCAGTGAAACTGCCGTTCTCCCAAAAGCTTGTGGCCCCCCACCTCCTTCTGCTTCCTCCCCCGGCCCCGGATTACATGGAAATCATGGGGCACAGCCCTCAAGGGGATCTAAGGCACAGCCCTGGCCCCCTGCTGCCTCCTACGGTTTCTCAGAAGCTGGCCAGACCATGCCAGCCCCAGCCCTGGCCACAGGTCCAAATTCTGGCGTACCAGGGACTGTGGCTGCAGGTCAGGGCAGGGAGCCCCATCATGACGCAGGAAACTGTGTCTCCCCTTGTCCTTGCTACCCCAAGACCCTTCAAGGTCTGGTCTTTGAGGTCTTATGGTATCCATTGCCCCTGTCACACACTGTTCCCGCCAGCTGAGGATAAAGTCCCACAGCACTGTTCCACAGCAGGAGACCACGGAGGCCACCAACCCTTCTTCCCCCCGCAGGCTGTCTGCGGCCATCGTATTTAGGTAACCAGACTGTGCACTTGAGGCCAGTCAGGGCGGGCAGTGGAGCGACGTGGTCGGGGCCGGCCACAGCTCGCCACCCGAAAAGACCGGCCCAGGGCCCTAGGCGGGCATTACTCACCACGGATGAAGGTCGGCGAGTAGGTCGGGAAGGACTCGAAGATGCTGTTTGAAGCCATGGCCCGCGCTGAGGAAGGCGAGAACTCAGCCCTTTGGGGGGTGAGTCGGGGTTGACTTGGTTGGCTGTTGGTCTTTTAAATTTTTTTTCTAGCTACTTTTGAAATTAGAAGTGTGTGTGTGTGTGTGTGTGTGTGTGTGTAGGGGGTGTTGGCTTTTGTTTGTTTAGGTTTTTTTTGTCTCTTTTTTTCTCCCTGCAGCTACGAAAGAGAAAAAAGGAAAGAACGCGAGAGTGTGTGAGAGCGAGTGAAAAAATCCCCAAGGAAAGTAAGTTTCTGTTTGTACCCAAGAATTTGGATTCCCGGTCCCACAGGAATGTCTAGCCACAAATTTTCAACAGCAGCGTATGCAGAGTGTATCATTAGATGGCAGAAGGGCTCTCGGCAGCCAGGGTGGAAGAGCTGGCGGCCGCCGCAGCGCAGGGAGGCCCGCACGGCACCACGTCGCGGGAATGAATGAATGAAACTCACCCTCGACCGAGCCCAGGCTACAGTGGGTGCGAGGGTGGCCAGGGGTGGGGACCGGCGGGAGCCAACCAGCTCCTGAGCAGGGCCCTGGAGGCGGCTGAGGGCCTGGCCTTGTGGTTCTGTGGTCGAGGGACCAGGCCTTCCCAGTGTCAACCCAACCTCAGCTCACAGGATGCAAGAAGCCAGCTCGCGGCCTGGACCCATTGGCTGGGCCTCGGTCACCTGGGCTGTGATGTCACGGCCTCTTAGAAGATTTTGTGGCTGCCTCTCTTTTTTGGAAAAAAAAAAGACCAAGAAAGAAAGAGAAGGGGAAGAAAAAGGTGATAGTTTTTATTTGTGGGGCTGGCCTCCGCGCTCAGCCCAAGAAACAGAACTGAAAGTAGTTGAAGCAGGCGGCAGGGCGGTGGCTTGGATGCTATAGGGGGACACTCCTTGCTAATTAAGGGTAGTGTGGGCCAGGGTGGACCAGGAACCCTGCAGGCCGCTCACCAGGCGTGAGGAGCCAGGGTCTGCCAGCAGGCAGGGGGCTTGACACCTTGCCTGCCCAGCCCCGGGCTTCCTTCACACCCCGCCATCGCCCCAGCACTGGGGCGTCCTCATGTGTGGCTGGGTGGCACTTCAGGAGGTTTTATGGGAGCTGGGATTACACGCAAATGGGATTACACAGGAAGCAGCCATGGCCTGCCCACCGAGGGGAAAGGCCCTCCTCGGGCAACCTGGGGCACGGCTGTGCCAAGAGGCCCCTACAGAGTCCCGAGCCCACGGCCGGGCCCTTGTGCGTCCTGCCCACCTGTCCTGTCCCTCGAGCTCCAACTCGATGCTCAGAGCTTTCTGCCTTCAGACCTACACTTGTGCTATCCATCCACTTGCTGGATGGTCATTCATCAGTGCCCTTTTCAGGGATTCAAGGCTCAGAGGAGCCCCAAAGCACAAAAGATAGAAGAGCTAACTCAGGGCTACACTTCAGTGTTACCAGAAGCCAGGTCAGGCTCAGGGGTGGGGAGGGGAGGGTAGTTCTTAGCATTGCTCCTTGTGAGCTCTACTCTCCCATTTCACAGGACAGACCACCGAGGCCCAGGGTGACAGAGCCAGACAGCCTAAGGTCACGTGGGATTCTGGAATAGAATTAGACCTTCAGTCTTTCCCTTACTCGCCTAGGTCTCAGCTGTGACACCATAGTGTCCTTCAGTGCCCTTAACAGTAAGTCCTGGGACCTCAGAAAGTCCCTTTGCGGTTCCAGGGAGGCCAGGGTAAGGTCCAGCCCAGAGCCAGGCACAGACTCACAGTGGCTCCTGAGGCTAACACAGAGCAGGTGGCACAGTGGGGAGGAGGGACTTGTCCAAGGCCACGGAGACTGATTTCAGGACTCTGTCCCTGAGTACCAAGCTCCCTAGTGCAAGTAAAAGGTGAATCCAAGCCACGAGACCCTGGGGCAAGTCCCTTCTGGACCTCAGTTTTCTTTCCCGTCAAATGAGGATGACGCCTTCCTCAGGCGGCAGGCACCGGGTGGGGACGTGGCACACCGTTTCCTTGGCAGAGCTCGTGACGCAGTCTGGGCCCGTTATGAGTAAGCTCAGGTTGGGAGCTGGCAGGCAGGCGGGGGGCCGGGCTGCCCCGCCCCCCACACCCCAGGAGCCTGTCTGCTGGCCAGGCCCAGAGAGTGGCCCGGTCAGTGGCACAGGTGCAGCCTGTCAGGGGCCTCGTGTTTAAGTTGGAGGCATTTTAGAGTCCGCTGTGTTGCAAAATAGGCGGGCCTGGGCATGATGCGGTGGGGAAGACCCTCCTTTTCTAGAGATGAAATGGAGGCTACCAGGGGGACCGAGACTCATCCAAGATCCCCCTGCCCCCGCCCCGTGAGTCAGCCGGACTTAGCATCCTGCTCCTGGCCCAGGGGCTGTTTCCATTCCGCCAACGCCACCCCCAGTTTCCCACACAGAGCCCTACGTGCTTCAGTAGGTTTTTCCATACCTTCGTGGGCACCCCTAAGTCCCTATTACTTGGCTACCTAAGGGGCTTCCCCTCTGGGAAGCTGAGCCTAGGCACAGGAACAGGAGAGAGCCCAGGCGACTCTATTGGGTACAGTGGTGTCTCTATGCCCCCACAGAGTCCAGAGCATTCTCAGGGAAGGGCTGCAAATGCTCGCTGAGTGCCAGGCTTGGTTGTTGTCCTCCAGGGCCTTACAGTCTCCACCTGTTTCCTCATAAACATGTGCTGGACTTTGCACAAACCCCAGGAGGGCTCTGCTTGCTGGGGAAGCAGAGAGGATGTGGAGGCTGGAACCAGCCATACCTGAAGCCTGATTTTGGTTCTAATGAACTATGAGATTATGGGCAAGAGGATTACTCTTCTGAGCCTCATTTTTCTTGACTTTGAAATGGGCTCAGTTGCAACACTTACTCCCCAAAGCTGTAAAGAGGGTTAAGTGAGGAAATAATTGTGAGTGTGCTTGGCTCATTGTAGATGCTTGGTTCCTGGCGTTCTCTTTTCTTTAACTTCTGACTGCATTTGCTTAGTGCACAGGCAGTCAATGGTCTTCTCATTCTTTGTTGGAAACAATTAGATCAGTTTAATGAAAAACAGTGGTTAAAGAAGGGAATCATAAAATCTAAAAATAAAAGGGAATCATAAACTCTTTATTTTAACTTTAAGCCTACAAATGTACACAAAATCACCTTCCTCTTTTTCGTCTAGAAGAAGCCAGCCCAAGAGGCCTCTCCTACAATGTCCACTGTGCGTTCCTCTAAAGTGGGGCACGCATGTAAAGGTGCCTCCAAAGTGACCCACTGGTACTGGCCTCTTGGTTGCGCTATTTCCCCCCAAGCTTTCACCATGTCCCACCCATCTCTGACTCAATAACCATTTTTTTTTTTTTAGCAACTTACCTTCACCAACTTCATTTTCATGAAAACAGACGTTCCTGACCAGCCTTATGCCATGACATGGCATCACCGTTAGCTGGAGTCCGACCGAGGGAAACAGGAGCCTGGGAAGCAAATTCAAGGTCACTTGAACACAGGGGCCAGGATAACTGAGAAGCCAAACAGAGCCCCCAGATCAGCCACGACAGGAAGCCACTGTTACCCTCGGGGAAGAAGACAAAGCAGAGGTGGTTTAAGGGGGCCCCTCTAGAGGAAGCAGGTCTAAGGGGGACGGGTCTAGCATTTGCAGGGGAGACTCAGCCAGTCTGGAGATGCCACTTGAGATAAAGACCAGGCCAGGTCCCCATTTTCTCTTTTTCTGTTTCTTCTCGGCGTCTCCTGTTGGTCACACGTAGCTGGACCCAGCTGGTTGGGAGGCTTGGGAGACGCACCCTTTGGACTCCTGCCCCACAGGACCAAACCCGGAAAGGACGGAATGAAGGCCCGGGGTTGGTATCACAGCCAGCAAAACTCTGCAACCAGGAGAACACAGCTGGGCCGCCTGCGTGTGAGCTGGCCTTTTGATCCTGACCTGTTTCTGTGACTGGGGAGTGGTGATGCCAGTCACAAGCGCTGAACCTCACAGTTTACAGAGGCGGGGCAGCCTGCAGCCCGGTGCGGCCTCCTCCCTTTTCAGACGGGAAACGGCCAGTGCCAGGGATTTGCCCTGAGTTTCAGCCTCCAGGGGTTAGCACAGCCAGCTTGGACCATACAGGTGGTAGATTTGAGGCAAGCACTGGTCTAGGAGTCCAAATTCAAGCTTTCCACCAGCAAATCATAGTGCAGGGCAAAGGGAGGTTTTTAGGGAGCCGTATCCGAAGTCTGCTGCCTTCTGGCTATGGGTGGGGGCTTGATTTGGGGGGCCAGGACAGAGACACCAAGATGCCCCATTCCACACCAGGGTGGAGGGCAGGTCTGTAGGGCCAGGCAGCCCACATAGGAACCAGGATACACAGGCCACACAGAGCGACCATGAGCCGAGGACCTCCTACATGTGGCATGCCCACTGTGAGCTTTCCACCAGCATCTCCGGTCACTCTGGGGCTCTGGGGACACTGCGCTTGTACCTCACAGGCTATGCGAACTTCCCTGCACTTTCCAAGCTCCAGCAAGAAGGATCTGCCCCAGGTCACCAGCTTGCCGGCAGGGGACACAGGATTTGAATCAGCCTGCCCTTCACCTGCTTTCTGACTCTGTCTCTGTCTCTGTCTCCCCTCCCACCCTTGCCTCTCTCCCTGCTGCTTATTTTGAAACGGCACTAAAAGCCTCCTCTGTCTACCTTCTTGCCTTAGCCCAGTCCTGGGGCTCCCTTTGCCAGGCCCTGCACTGTTGTCCCAGCATGGTTGCCTTGTTACCTTGTATACCATAGGACTAGTGGCACTGAGGGCATCTTTACTAGGGACCCCAACAGCCTCACTCGCTGCCCCTCCTCCATCCTGCAGTCCCACTTCGGCACACGTTTTGTCCAGAGGTCCTCAGGTAAAAGGCAGATGGGACAAACTGGAGCAGCAGCCCCCTGGGGACAGCACAGGTGGACCCATCACACCCCCCTGGGCTGGGGATGGCGCCCTCTCTGACTGTTTTCTTCCTGTTCCTCTACCTGGTGCCCCAAAGCTGGAGGGAGTAGCAGGCACACTGAACAGGAGGGGTTCAACTACAGTCTGCCACTGCCACCCTCGCTGTGTTCCCAAGTTACCCTTTGGCTCCCCTTTTTTCTCTTAAGTCCCTGCCAGGAAGATGGGAATACTGGGACCCCAGCACTGCATATGCCAGGGGCCGTGGAGAGCGGCTGTCAGCACCCCATTGCCTCGCCTGCAAAGTGGGGACAATCAGACTCAGCCCCCCATCTTGTCTCAGGCTGGTAAGGAGAGCAAGGGACTCTGCAGAAGAGGACATAGTAGATATGGGCCAGGCCAAGCTCCCAATTTGAGAGTGTTACACAGCCAGTGCCCTGAGAGCCATGGGCAGTGGTGTATAAAGGGTGTGTGTGTGTGCGTGTGCGTGTGTGTGTGTGCGTGTGCGTGTGTGTGTGTGTGTAAAGGACACGCCAGAGGTGGAGGCTGGTGGCCAATTCCTATCTTCCCCCCAGTCCCCTAAGTCCTGCTGTGAGAGGTCCTGGGACCAGGGCTCCTGGAGGTGACTGAGGAGAGGGGTCCTTCCACCTAACTTGTCTCTTCCCCAGGCACTGGCCAGTCCCTAGGCCAGTCTTGTGCCTCCCTGAGACCTGGAAAGTCTTTGCCTGTGAGATGCTCTTCCTGTTAGAGGAAGAAAGAAGCCCCAAAGACAGCCCCTTTCAGCTCACAGAATGATCTTTCTCTAGGTCACGGGGTAGAACAATCCCTTTTTAGCATCAAAGTGTTCTGCCAAGGCCTTAGACTTGCTGAGGGGTGGCCCTGAGTGGCCACACTTGACCTGAGGGTGATGCTCCTCAGGTGGGAAGGTGGGGGGAGGAGGTTGAGGAAGCTGCCCCACCCACAGGGCTGCCAGGGAGGAGGAGCGCCCTCTGGACTCCCGGCTTGCACCCCGTCCCATTCAGCAAATATTTGTTCAGTGCCAGGACCCCCTTTCCTCCTGGTACCTTCTCACTGCAAACCTAGCAATAAAGACTAAAAACGACCATGAACTAGAGTACGTAGGCAGCGCTTACTGCACTAAATTCTCACAATGACCTTTCAACAAAACCTGAGGCTCAGAGACATTAACTCCCATGTTTAAGAACCTGCACTGGAGTCCAGCAGTTTAAATCATCATTATTTAGTCCTATTGGACAGTTGAGGACACAGAGGCCCAGAGAAGCTAATAAATATGCTCCAAATTCTGAATGGTAAATCCAGGCCCATGACAGGGCCACGTGACACAGAGCCTATGACCTCTGTGCTTCTAGGACATTTTACCAATGACCTCAGTGTATTCTGATAAATGATAGGGTTCGGTCTGTTATCTTCCTCTCTCTGGTTCTACTGAGGAGGAAACTGAGGCTCAGAAGAGTAGAGGGACCCGCCTGAGGGTGCACAGCAGGCAAGAGGCAGAGTTGGCAATTGAAGCCTGTCTCCTGGGGTCCCAAGGCTGTTGCTAGAGGCTCCCATCTCAAGCCCGCTTCCCACCCCACTTGCGGGCCCTGCACCCTTGCTTGAAGGCCTGGGCCCCAGAAAAAGCTAGCATCAGGCTGTCATTTTAAAACATGACTTGGTCCTAATGTGTTCCTCCCCCCGCCTTCCTTCTCTTTCAGTCCTAACGAGCCCATTTGCAGGGGTGTGCTGGCCAGCAAATTTGCTGACCCAGGCAGAAGGAAAGGGGGTGTCATTATGCGGTTGGGAAATGGTGGGGCATTTCATATGCCACTGATCCAGCATCCCAGGAATTCCGGCGGCCCTCCAGGAAATGAGAGGATTAGCTGCCATCCAGCGCTGTGGTCTGTTCTCTGCGTGCTCTCTCCTGACCCACCACTCGGGTGCCTGGAGCACCTAAGAGCTCCACTATTGGGCACTGTAAGGCAAGGAGCTGCCCAAGGCGAGGGAAAACCTGGCTGTGAGGCCACAAGCTGAGACTGACATTTGAGGGAGCTGGGCAGAGAGGGGGGCAGGCACTCACTCTAGGCCACAAAGCTAAAGCCAAGGTCGCCTGACTGGTAGCCTAGCACCTTTTCTGTGACACCAGGCTCGAGGGGTGACTTGCAGTGTGCAATCAGACAAGCTCTGTCCCCTCATCCTGCATTCCTCACTCAGGAAAGTGGATGAGTCCATCGTGGAGGTTTGGTTTCCCCCAAAGGCAGCCATCAGGGGTACAGGGAGGAGTGGGGACCGTCCTCTTTTCCACTTTGACCAGAAAAACCTGCTTTGTGTATCTTTTCGTTTTGAGTTTAGCTTTTATTTTTTTCTCCAAGTTATACATGCTTATGAAATTTAAACATCAAATATTTCTATAAGGCTCTCCTTTCTATCCCCAGAGAAAAATAATTTTCAACTCTTTTATTTTATTTTTTAGTATTTCTTTATTTTTCTGCATAAGTCACTTTCCAAGCTCAATGTAATTTTTCCACATGAGGCCTTATCCACTGAAGCTCCTTGGAGGAGGACCATGTCCCCGTTGTAGGCCCCTTCTTACTGGGCACTGACCCACCCTCCCTGACATCGTGATCTCTGTAGATTTCCAGTCAGGGTTTCCTTTCTCACACCTGAGCCAGCTTACGGTTCTGATTTCATTTTTCCCCTTGCATTCTCATTTTCCCTAGAATCATTTAGCTTTTCATTTGCATAATTTTCTGTGTACTTCTCCAAACTCTGCCAGTCACCTCAATCCCTAGTAAGAAACAGAATATCTTCAGTTCTCTACTCATTCTATTGGCTGCTCCTCGGATGTGCTCCCCAGGGGTCCGTCTGAGATCCATCTCTCTCCACCCTCATCCTGGCACTTGCTTTGCCTCCCTCACACAGGAGCCTCTGCTTCTGGATCTTTTCTCTTTCTTAGTTACTGCCTTGTGTGGAGCACAACTTCAGCAGCTTCCTCAGATAGGATGTGTGCGAGAGAGATGTGGGTAAAGATCATAGATAGTTTAGCTGGATATAGAAATCTTGCTTGAAAAAACTTTTCTTCAGATTGCAAAGGTATTTCATTGCCTTCCTGCTTTTTTGTGCTACTGTTGATAAATCTGAAGACGTTCTGATTTTGACTATCTGAAAATAGTCTATTTTTTGGTCTCTGAAAGCTTTGGGGATATTCTCTTTGTTGCAAGTGGAATTCTACAGTGAAATGTCTTAGTGGGGTTCTATTTTCTCTGTTGTTCTGGACATTGGACTTTTTTGATCTAGATATGTATAGTGATATCTTAGATCATTTTCATTAATTATTCCTTTGATCATTTTCCTTTCTTTTTTACTCTTCTTTCTTTGGATTCTAAAGAATTCTAAAATTCTTATCTGTCTGTGTCTTTTTTTTTTTTTGTTTTGCTTGTTTGGTTTTTAAGTACTGGGGATTTAAACCAGGGCTTGCGTGTTGAGCAATATCTCCAGCTCTTTATATTTTGAGATAAAGTCTCATGAGTCACGCTGAGTTTGAACTTGTGATCCTCTTTGCCTCAGTATCCTAAAGTGCAGGGATTAGAGGTGTGAGCCACCATGCCCAGCTCTGTCTTTATTTCTTATCTCCGTGTTTTTATAGTTGGTGTATGGGGGTATGTATATGTGTGTTACGACAATCTTTTTTTTTTTTTGGTACCAGGGATTGAACTCATGACCTCAGGCTTGCCAGGCGAGTGCTTATGTTGCTGAGCTAAATTCCTGGCTGACAGACTTTTTCTTGAAACTCTCTTGAGTTTCTCATTTCTGTTATACTTTGAATTTATGCTTTCTGTTTTCTAATTATCACATTTCACAACTGCTTGTCCTTGGTACACTGGGCAGCACTTTCTGTTACCACTCAGGATATCACTGATAGAAGTTTTTTAGAAAGGGTTCATCTTCCTGCATATGTTTTCTTCAAATTATGTTTTTCTACTTTGTCGCATCTTTCCTGGTCAAAGCTTTCTCCCTATGGCTTCTGACCCCTGGCTGTGTACCCTACTTAATAGTGGGCTCCTGAACTGTGACTGGCAGCTCTGGATACTTGTGTGTGGTTGCCTGTCTTTGGACTTCCAAGACGGGGTGCTCTGGACAGGTCATTTCCTTGGTTGGCATCTCCAGATCCCTCACTGAAGTCTGCTCACATCCCTGCAGTAGACTCTTATAGTCTGCTTGGTAGGCATGGGCCGGGCTGCCGGCCCTCTGGGGCAGGATTAAAGTGCTGGTCCATCATGCTACCTCGAGCCTCCACTTGCAGGACAGCAGCCCCCTCCTTTCGCTTGGCTGGCCCACTCCTACCCAGAGCCTGTCTGTCTTTGTTGTTTTTCCTTCTAGAAAATAAGCCTGCACTATTTCGCTGGGTAGAGGAAGAGGATCTGCGGGTCTGACTGCTTCCTAGCTGGACTTCTAAATAGTGCTCCTGTTCCCAGGCCTCCTCTGCCTGCTCCGGGCTGGAGCTGCACGCTGCCAGCTGCCCGTCTTGGGAGGCTGCTGCCCGGGGAGCTGAGCTGTCTCGGGCTCCTGCTGCATGCACAGGGCTTCAGCCTGGGTCTGCCAGGTCTGCGGCTTCCCACACTCTGCCCTGCCAGCCCCTGCACTTCGGCTGCTGTTATCTTTGCTTCTCTTCTCTTTGACTCGGGAGATTTTTGCTAAAGCAAAACTAACAGAAAACACGTTACCAGCATCCGCCAGCAGCCCTTCCTAGCTAGGAAGCAGAGAGGAATGTGTACGTTCCGTCCCTGCTTTCAGTTTTCTCGATTGTGGGAAAGATGTTTGAGACGAAGATTCCAAGCATATTAAAGACATTTGGGAAGAGGATTCCAAGCATGTTGCTCTTGTCCTGGGCAGAAGATGCAAACCCACCCCTAATTAATAGTAGTAGTGTGTAAATTATATCCCAATCAAAAGCTCAACAGGATTTTTCTTTTTGGTACCAGGAACTGAACTTGTGTTTGACAGGCAGGAGCTTGTGCCACTGAGCTGTATCCCTGACCCTCAACAAGTTGTTTTTTTTTTAATGGAACTTGATAAATAGTTTTTCAGGCTTTTAGAGAAAAGTAAGTGACGAGAGAGAGAGAGAGAGAGAGAAGAGAAAGAAGAGAAGAGAAGAGAAAGAAGAGAAGAGAAGAGAAGAGAAGAAGAGAAGAAAAAGCCAAGCTAATTCTGTGAAAAAGGAGTGAAGGTGGGTAGAGGCCATCCCCACTCCCCAGACACCAGGGCTGGGGCATTGCATCCGGAGAGCGGAGAGGTCTTGGTCCTTGGAGACCTAAGCCCAGCGACGAAACAGAACAAAGTGTCTGCAGACAGACCTGGTGAGCAGTGCTATGGGTGTCCCCTTCAGGATCCTGGTGGAGAGAGGGCTCCCCAAAGGGCTCCCTGAGGACAGTCAGTGAGGCAGCTCTTGATGGAGCTGGGGCCAGGTAAAAGGGCTCTCGTGGGTGACAAGGCACCCAGAGGCCATGGGCAACTGGAAGCCCCAAACTCCAACGGGAAAGGGCTCAGGAAGTAGGATGTGAAGGAACCAAGCAGCTAGAGAAAAGGGGATCTGGCGACACAGGCGACCATCAGCCTTAATTACGCAGGAAGGGCAGAGAGAGGGAAGGGCAGAAATGATGGCTGAATGGAGAGGAACCGGGACATATGGAAGTCCACATCCTCCCCCTTGGAGCTCCTGCAGATAACCCAATGGCACCAAAGTGCCATTGTGTGTCTGCTCCCCGGTACTCCAAACTGACTCCCCACTCACCTCCTCTGTGAATGACACTGCTACCCAGCACCACCAAGCTAGATTCTGGCTCACGCTCCACTCCCCCTTACTGACTGAACCCTCAAAATGATTCTCCTACTTCCTCTTCTTTTAGCAGGGATGTGGGGGGTCCTGGGGATGGAGTCAAGGGCCTCGTGCATGCCGGGCCAGGGCTGCAGCTGCAATCTCTCCACCTCGCCCCATGCCCCTCCCCCGGTTGCGGAGAGCTGGTCCATTCTGCTGCAGTCTCCGTGGCTCCCCACCTCCCACTCCCCGCCCCAGGCGGTGCGCAGCATGCATGGCCCTGCTCAGCCTCACACTTGGAAGCACTGCTCCGTGTCACCCATGGGCTCCGTGTCACCTCCGTGGGGGGCTGCCCCTTCCCTGTGCCTGCTCTGGAGGAATCACTGTGCCTCTGAGATGTCTCCTTACCCTCCCAGCTCCTCGGCCTTTTTCTCTATATTTTTAGCTGCTTCGGTTCCTAGATCCGGCCCCTTTCACCAATCTGTGAGTGTTCTGAGGACAGGAAGTGTGTTCCCAGCTCCCAGAGTTTGGTGAGTGTTTCTCAAATGCATTCACGATTGAATGACCCAGTAGGCGGTGGAAAAATGCCGTGCTTTGCTGAGATACTGCAGAAGAGGCTCCACATTCATTTCCCCCTGGCAGCAGTTATGCAGTGTGTACTTCTGTGCTACCCGCTGTGCCCTGAGCTAAGAACCCAGCAGTTAACACAGCCAACTCAACCTTTCCCCTTCTAGGACTTAGTATCTAAACTGGGGAACAGACACCCAACAAGCAACTTCACGTGTTACTAGTTTTAGTCCTGAAGGCCATTTGGATGAAGTGACGTTTTATTTAAAGTCAGGGGTGGTAGGGAGCCAGTCAGAGGGGAAAGACTTAGTGGAGGGCAGAGAGGGGAGGGTGCGACAGGCAGCAAGGCCAGCTTGCAGGGTGTGGACCATGGCGGAGTGTGAGCAAGGATTTAAAGAGTCCCCGGTGAGTTCCAGGCCTGGGGGTAGAGGTGTGACAGGATCAGAAGAGCATTTTTAAAGTCTTCTCTGGAGAGTTAATGGAGGGGAGGTGGGAGGGGGGTCAGAGGAGCACACAGAGTGCCAGCTGGCAGCTCCTGCCACCAGGGGCAGAAGGGCAGGGGGACTCCTACTTTCCCCCTCCTCTGCACCCTCTGCCTCAGGCCACTTTCCTCAGCCCCCTGCCCCAGGCCTACCCACTGATGTGTGGAATCGGCTTGCGGGGCACCAAGCTCCTGCTACCTTGTGCAGGAGCTGATGTGATTACAGATCTGAGATGAGCTCTGAACCTCAGCACAGTGAAGAGGCAAAGAGAGACTGTATGGAGAGGAGAAGGGGCCCCGTGACCCCCGAGCAGAGACTGGAGAGGTTGCCGAGGGTGTAGATCAGAAGGCCTGAGGAGAGGCAGGAGAGGGGTCCCCTCGGGAGCCCCAGGGCGAGCATGGAGGGGCAGCTCACCTCTTGACTTCAGACTTCAGGGCCAGTGCTGTGAAGACACTCTTGCTCTTGGCTATTCCGTCGGTGGTAATCAGAAAAAGTGACCCACTGCCGGCTGTGCCACCCCTGGGTGATGAGGGTCCAGGACTGGCTGCTTGGTTTCTGCTAAAAGGATCTAATGGCATCAACCACACTGCTGTGAGGTAAACTGAGGCAGGTGTTTCCAGAATGTTCTGTGCAGCCTCACCACACTACCCAGGGGCTTCTCCCTTGCTGGTGGTTCCTGAAGGGCCTGGATGCCAGGATTCCCCAGGATCCTGTCTCTGGGGCAGAGCCACCTTTCAAAGCACAGGCCCCCAGTTTGCATCAGACCCTCTTCGAGGGTTAAGAACCTCTTTGTCCTTGGGTGGGCCTGAGTTTTCAGGCTTTGCTTTCTGGTTTCCACCATAGGGGTTCGGCTCTGGCATACCAGGGGTTAATCTCTGCAGTCCCCAGTGGAGGCCAGGGCAGGCCTGGGGAGGATGCAGGTTAGATTACTCTGGACCTAGAATATAGGATGCCAACTGTTACATGGACTATACTAAAAAATATTAGGCATACCTTGTTACTCCATGCATTTTTTGTGTGTTTGCTTTTGGTTTTGTGTGTTTTTGTGACAGGGTCTCATTATGTAGTTCAAGTTAGGCTTGAATTCATTATGTAACCCAGGCTGGCCTTGAATTCATGGTTACCTTCCTGCCTCAGCCTCCCAAGTGCTGAGATTACAGGTGAGTGCCGTCACACCTGGCCTATCGATGCATTTTGATGTGAAATGCTGTCTTTTGGTAATCGAAGCAATATATAAACTAGAGCTTGTTGACATTGGCTGCCTCGGGACTTGTTGTCTTCTCCAGGTTAAGCAACTTATTTGGCCGCCTCCTGGAAGAAATTAGCAGTGCAGGCCAAGATACCACTATATTCTCTGTTTATCTGAAACTGGAATTTACCTGGCTGGCCTGCATTTGGCCTACCAAGCCTATGTGGGCCTGGCCTGCTGGTGGGCGGGCTCTGAGGGGCAGAGGTTGATTCAGGATTCCCTGTAACAGCACTTGCCTTTAGTACAGGGCAGCAATGGGGAGCCACAGCAGGGTACTGAGCAGGGGCAGGCCAGTCCTGATTTGCATTTGGGAAGGGGCTTGGGTGGGACCTAAGGCAGGGAGAAGGCCAGGCTTTGATGATGTCCAGGAGCGGGTACCGAGGGCTGAAATGGGTCAGTGTCTTTGTGGAAGGTGGTGAGCTGGATTCGGGGTGGGATTTAGGAAGCCAGCGGGATGTCCTGAACACCTTGTCCAGCCAGCTTCAGCTCAGGGCCCAGGTGGCCTGTGGAGGGAGCACCCTGCTGTAGGGAGAGTGGCCGAGGCCTGGAGCTCCAGTGACACACAAGGAGCCCTGGGCCAACAGAGTCTGGGGTCCATCTGTCCCCTTCTCTGCCTGACCCCCTGCCCCAGAATCCTGATACTTCTCTGTCCCAAGGGGCCTGCCCGTGTGCCCAGCCTCAGAGGCCGCAACAGCTGTCCCACGGCCGGTGGAGACTCTCCCCTCACCCGCCTGCTCCGCAGTCTCGGCAGGGTGAGGTGCAGCAGATTCGCTCTCTGCTTGTATGTGGTCAAGGTGTCAGACAGGGTTGGCTGCTGTCTGCTTCTCTCCGTGGTTCTCATTGCTCAGCCCGGCTTCCAGGAAGCCTGAGGAATGCGTGGGCAGAGCCCACTCATCCATGGAGTCTGGGCTGGAGTAGAAACTTCTGCTCCACTGCAGTCCCAGGGAATGCAAAATACCTGGTCCTCTCCTGCTTTACAACCTCCCATGGCTCCCTAGCACCCACCGCCTCACCTCCACACTCCTCAGCCTGGTGTCCAAGGGCTCCCACTTCTTACTCTGGCCAGGATGGAGGGTGCTCTGCACCCGTAAGCCCCCAGGTCACCTCCTGAGTCCCCTCCCTTCCTTCTGCCATTGTCTAAATCCAGCGGGGCCTCCATACCCCACCTCCGGGAGGACCCTGGCTGATAATCTCATTTGTCTCCTTTTTGTGCTTCTTGTAGCTACAAAGTCATCTCTCAATTGCCTGTTGCCCCCTTCCCCGGGTAGCACGGTGTGGTAGGTTCCTGCTAAAAGGTCTTTTGCTAAAGGCTGAACGTACATGCATGAAGCTTTCACCTGCACAGTGATGGTGCGGTTCAGCTCTGTGCCTCTGTGCTCCGTGTCAGGAAACTGAGGCACAGAGAGGCTAAGGACATCCCACAGTCCCACAGTCAAGGGGGACAGGGCTGGGACAGACCTGAGCCTTTCTGAATTGCTCCTGTTCTGTTCTCCTGCTGGGTCACCCAGGGATTTTCTGTCAAGCAGGGACCTCGAATGAATGAAGGAATAGCCCCTGGGTGGGTCTACACTGATTCTGATTTCAACAAAATCAATTTCTTTATTCTTCTCTATTATTTCTTCTGTCTTCTATAATATTTATTTCTTCTGACAAAAGTGTATATTTAGGTCTGCCTCTTAAATCCAGTGCTCTGTGTAAGACGTTCCATTGCTGCTGTTCCAGGAGGAGTCCCTGAGCTGGAGAAGGCTGGGGAGGTGACATAGTCCATCTTCTGCCTGTTGACTGACTACATCTGTCAGGACCCTTTTGTTTATCACAAGGGAAAAAAAAACCAATTTGATGGGTAAATTTATGTGGGACCTGGTGAGGCCAAAGTGCCTAGATGTATGGTCAAATACCAGACTAAATGTTGTTTCTAAGGTAGTTTTTAGATGAGATTGATATTTCAGTCAATAGACTGAGTAAAGCAGTTGGCCCTCCATAATGCGGGTGGGCCAAATCTAATCAGTTGGAGGCCTGGGAGAAGAAAACAAAGGCTGACTCTCCCAAGGAAGAAGAACTTCATCCTGTGGACTGCCTGGGGACGTATGCTATAAGTCACCTCTTCCCTGGGTCTCCAACTTCGGGCAGTCCTGAAGAGCTCGAATGCCAGCCTCAACACCTGACAGCCAATACTCTTTTTTCTTGTTTCTGTTCTCTGCGTCTTGGCTTCTTGGGTAGGATCTTCACGAACTGCAAAGAAAGTGCCCAGCAGTTCTAATGTCCTGCTTCAGCTTAGTACATCACGGAAGGAAGGGATTTTTAAAAAATCCAGCCAAAGTTCTGGGATAGATGCTCATTGTCCTGGCTCCGACCATGTGATTACCCAGAGCCAGGTGCTATGCTTGTGACCAGCCTGGGGTAGGGTCAGCCTCTCTCCTGCAGACTCACAGTGGCCCCACGTAGGTCCCCCGAATCTGTTCCTGGGCTTCAGGGAGCCCTAGCGAACTGCACACTATGGGGCCCAGGGATTCGTGACATGTGGGTGGGGAGCAGAGCCAAGCTCAGGGTCCCTCAGGGAGCTAAAAACACATCCCCCAGGGAACTGGCTCATGGCCATCTCTTCCTGGCCCCTGCAGTGGCCCTTGGGGTCTTTTAGTTCTTGCCTCAACCATTGCTTGAATCCTCTCTATCGAATTAACAAGTGGCTACACAACTCCAGGGACAGGCAGCTCACTACCTGTGAAGGCAACCCAGGGCTCCACGGGCCAGCTCACCAGAAGGCTGTCTTCTGTGCTGAGCTGCAGTCTGCCTCTGAGCCTGCTCTCCTCAGCCCCACATCTGCCCTCTCCTCCTCCTGCTTCCTGTCCCAGCCTAGGCACTCTGCTGACTCCCATCCTTACCACTGCCTTCCAGCCAGCTCTGCTATCTGGGTCTCCAGATGCTGAGCTGAGCGCACTGCTCATGCTCTCGTGCCTCCTCTCAGGGGCAGCTCTAGCAATGTGCCCATTTCACAGAGGCGGAAGCTGAGCCCCACAGAGAGGAAGGCGGCGGCTGAAGGTCAGGTGACTGACACAGGACTGAGCAGGAGGCCTGCTGTGACTGCAAACTTCATGTTCTTTGCCCCAAGGCTATCCAGCCCTCAACTATTCCTTAGATGACATGGTTTTGAGGACCCCCCTGCTATCTTTGAAGCTTTTTGGGCATGGTCCAGGAGATCAAAGCTTCTCGAGGTGGGGTGCCTGGGACTGAATTGTAATGGTTAGGACTCTTTTAATTCCATATTATAGAAATCCCTTGCAAGCTGGCTTAATTACTGGCTCGTATAACTGCAAATTTCAGGGCTGCATGGTTTCAGACATGGCTTGATCCAGAACCTCAAGCAACCTCAAGAGGCTCAGACTCTCATCCTCCATCTGCAGCCCTTCACAACGCTCTCCTCTGTCTTGGCCTCATTTTCAGGAAATGGCATTTTACATCAGTTCACTACGCGCGATGGTGGTGCAGGGGGGCATCCCTTCTCCCAAACTCCAAGGCTGGTTCTCATTGAGTTGGTTTGAGTCACGTGCTCTCTTTCAGCCAGTGACAGGACACTGGATCCAGTGCTCTGATTGGCCAAGCCTGGGTCATGTGCCAGCTGGGGAAGGTTATCATTCCTCCCAGAACCCTGTGAACCCAAGGAGGAGCCGGATTCCCTAAGGGAAAACAAAGTGCTATTTATGGCAGCAGTGAGAAGGGGGCAGGCGGACTTGGGGTGCCAATCATGAACCAAATCCTCCCTGTTGGTGATGAGTGGGGTGCATTCCTTACAACTAGAAGACAACTCCCACCTCTAGCCACTGGGTTTCCTATTGTCAGTGATGTAACCGAGAATCTGAGGGTCACTTTCGGCAGCCATGTCTCCTGGTCGGTGCGCACCCAAGCTCTGGCTCCTGGGCCCACACCCGGCAGCTCAGCCCGGCCTCTTGCTGCTGTCCTCTGCCCCCCAGTTTTGACCATTGTCCCTCTGATATTCCATCTTGTTATACTCATGTGACAGGCTCATTGCCTGTCTGGGTCACTATCATGTCCTCAGTATCTACAACAGGGTCCAGTCCATTTACTCAGGAGTGTTTGTTGAGTGAATAAACAGGACCCAGTCCAGCCAGCAGAGACTCCTTAGCCAGCCCCCCTGACTCACCCTACAGGCTATGGTGAGCTTGGTGCCTCCTGGTCCAGTGGTGGGTCACAGTTAGTGTCTGAACAGAATCGTATAATCCGCTGCCCCTCTGCAAACCTGTGTGAGGCAGGTGTTTTCTTTAACATATGAGAAACCCAGGGGCTCAGAGGGGCTGTGCAACTTATCCCAAGTCACACAGCCCGGGTGTGAGGAGCCGAGACATGAACTCAACAGACAAACAGGCCGGGAGCCCAACCCCCAACGGCTGCCGGCGATCACTGGGACAAACACACGCTGAGCGTCCACGGTGGGTCAGGGGGCAGAGCAGGTCTTGGGGGTTATTTGCTCTCCTTGGTCTGCAGCAACTCTGCAGGTGGGTGCTAACATAGCCTATTTCATCAGTGAGGAAACTGAGGCACACCAGTGGGTGGCGGAGCTGGGATTCCATCCGGGATTGCCCGATTCTGTGCTCCTTGGGGCTGTGCTGGCCCCGCCCAGCCCAGCTGCCTTTGGTCTAGTGAGTGCAGTCGGCCGCTGTCCCAGGTGCTGGGGTGCAGCCTAAAGGAATGGCGGGAGCTCTGCCCTTGAAGAGCACTGCTGCGGGGAGAGGAGTCAGAAGATAATAAACCACGAGAGCAGACACACATGGATGTCTGAACACCTGATGGACATGAGTGTGTGAGCTGAGCTGTTAGGGTCAGTCCAGTCCCAGGCAGAAAAGGATCACATGCAAAGGCCCTGGGGTGGGGGCAGGTTTGGCGTGTTTCAGAAGCAGCAGGGAGGCCAGTGGGACTGCAGCAGGTGAGTGAGGCACAGGGCAGGAGGAGAGAAGAATGGCAGAGGCCAGACCTCGTGGGACCTGAAAGCCATTGGGAGAATTTTATTTTCCCTTCCCAAGGCAAAGGGAACCACTGCAGGATTCTGGGTGGAGGAGTAACTTGGCCTCACTGGCGGTCAGGTGGCTCAGGTGGGTGGTTGCTCTTGAGGACAGATTCTAGGGGACCAGAGTGGCTGGAGAGGCTGGAGGTTGGCTTCAGAGCCTGGGTGGGAGCCGTGGTCAGGTGCCTCTTGCAGGTGGACGCTGCAGCAGGGCAGAGAGCAGGGAGGGCAGGTATGTTAGCTGGGGTGCATGCAAGAGGCAGGGCTGGGGATCACATAGGGATTTGTCTTGGCCAAGAGCTGTCTGAGAGGCCTGGTGGAGGCACAGGGTTTGGTCAAAAGTACCCCAGAGGATGAAGGGTGGGGTGCAGCCAGAGACCTTAAGGAAGGAGGCATCCTTATCCGACAGCCCTGCTGCAGCCATGGGTCACTGGGTAATCTTGGGAGGCCAGCAGGTATCACTATACCCACTTCACAGAAGAGAAAACTGAGCCCCGAAGAGGTAAATGGCTTTTCCAAGGCCCTGAGTGAGCCCAGGTCTGAGTGCAAAAAAATATGGAATATCAATGCTGCTATTTAAGCCACGACAAGTGGCAAGGGACTGAAGACCCAGCTCTCAAGCTGGCTTAAGTAAAACAAAGAGAAATAAACAGACAATAACGGTATCAGAGGGAGTCATAGAACTGAAAAGTCCAGAAGTTGGGTCTGCTTCAGGCACAAGTGGATCCAGGGGCTCAGTGATGCCACCACCAATCCCTCTGTGTCTCATTCAGTTCTGATGGCCTTGGCTTTAGCTACTTTCTCAGGCAGGCTTTTCTGACTCTGTGTCAAGAGATCACTACGAACTTGGCTGTCATCCTATCGGCTTCCACCAAAGTGGCAGAGATCCCTTCTTGGCACGGTGCGGCAAAGGTCCAGGATTAACTCTCCTTGGACACCTTGGTACCCAGGGCCGAACCTTGAGCCTTTCCCTAGAGTTGAGGTGGGGTGGGGAGTCAGCCTGCCACCTGCCCCAAACCACAGCAAGGGAGCACAGGGGAGTGGTGGTTCTTTACCAGGAAGGGCCTGGTGTTACTTGCAAAGGAAAGGAGTGAGGAGGCTGCGAGGAGTCTCGGGGAGCGGGCGACCTCAGGCTTCTACTGTGGAGGTGAGGCTCCAGCACCCCAAAGTAGGGCTGCTGTGTAGACCAGGGCTGCCGAAAAGACATTTCTGGAGTCCGGGAGCCCAGGTTTAAACAACCCTCCTCTGCCTCCTCTCTGTCTTCTGCCCGTCCTTGGAAACAGTCCTGCCAGGTCCTGTAAAGTGTCCCGTCCCAGGCGTCAGGTGCTTGGCTTCTCTTTGCAGTGGGGGATCCAGGGCCCCCCACTGCCTGTGGGCTGATGCTGTTTTCAGTGTCTTCTTCACCCAATTTGGGGGGGGGCAGGAAATGCTACCAAATTAATACATTATGAATGAAAACATTGTCACTGAGTGATGAAAGGGAGGGGTGAAAGATGGAGGTGGGAGGGAGGGAGGATGGAGGGAAGGAAAGAAGGAAGTAGAGGAAGAAGGGAGAGAAGGGAAAAAAGACAAGGGAAAAGGAGAGAGGGAAGGGAAAAACAACCTATTTTAAACAGGACCTTCCCTGGGTGCCTCCCTGGAATCCTGCACTTTGGAGCCAGATGTGATTTCTTTCTGAGCACCTGTCATTTCTGGACATGCCACCTCATTGTCACTTCCTGCGATTCCAGGAAACACATCTTGCCCATCTCCATCTTTTCTTCCCACCTCCCATCTCTTTCCTAGGCCACCCATCTCCTCCAGGGTGCCCACAGAGTTTAATCATTGCTGACTTCTGAAGACCAAGGAATTTACCAGTGTCCCCAGTGGCATCCCCCATCTGGGAGAGGACAAGGGTCAGGCTCAGACCTATCTCTGTCCACTGGGACACATCAACCAAAAGGAGGACTGTTTTCTGGGGTGGAGGGGAGCACATATTGGGTGCCGCTGTGTGTGGGAGCCTCACACTTGGCATTCATTTCTCCAGTGACCCTGTGGGATGGGTATCTGTCTTCCAACTGCCCAGGGGGGAAACTGAGGCTCATAGAGGTAGAGTGACAAAATCAAGGTCAGGCAGCTATGAGGCACGAGCCTGGTCCCCAGGCAGTGGTATGCTGGGAAAGAGAAAAAGGTGGGGGTAAGGCCTGATTTGTAGTGTTGCCAATTTCTATGGTGCAAATCCTCCCACCAAAGCTATTTTCGAACTGCAATAACAGGTCTGCAAGTTCTCAGATATTTCACAACCACCTCCTGCAAGCTCACACAGCAGCACCAGTAGATCCAGTGCCCCGCTGACAGCTGTCTGTCCCCACGCCAGGTCTCTGCCACCTGGATCCGCAAAGGTGGGAGAACAAGCGGGTGTCCCTGGGCCGGGGTGGCGGTGGCTCAGGTGGAGAAAGCACCCTGTCTGCTGGTCTCTGTTTCTCTCTGTCCTCCGTCCTGCGGACAAGCTCTCCCTCCCGTTTCTGAGGGTTCCTCTGTCTCTCCTTTACATGAACTCTCCCTCCCCGGCAGGAAGTATTTCAAAGACTGTTTTGAAAACAACTCAGCGACTGACTTTACAGCTCTGCTCCTCCTGCTAGAGCACAGGACGTGAGAAGACCAGGCAGAATTTCCGGTGTGAAATGCACTGTGGGCTTGCTGAGCAGAACAAGGGTCAGGCTGTGGTCCTCAAGGACTCAAAACCGGGGTCACCTGGAATCGAGCCTTGGGCAGTGCAGCTCCGGGGTGCTCAGGTCACGCCTGTCCCTGTCCCCATCCTCCCAGACAGGTTTTCCGGACCCGTGCTGAGGACAGAGCTGAGCTGGGGACAGAATGTTCCACCACACACCACAGTCGCGCCCCATTTATCCAGGCCCTTGCCACAGGGCAAGAGGGCCACCCAGCAGAGCCACCTCTTCCCACTCTGGGTGTGACCTGGGCAGCCATTCTGCCTCCATGAGCCTGTCTCCTCATCTGCAAAATGGGAGAGGTGAGGCAGATTTGAGGTCTTCCTATGGGACTGAAGGGAGGTCGATACACCTAGCAGAATGCCTGGCAGCTGGACAGGATGCAGTGACATCGGTCACCTGTCCAGCGGGCAGGGGCAGAGTCAGGACGGGGAAGGGAGACATCCCATAGAAACCCTAACTGAAGGCTACGCTAGCACATGGCAAAACCATCATCCCTTGAGCCTCTTTGGATGGAAACTTTCACTGGTTAGCTGCGGAGCCTCAGGCAGGTTGCTTAACCTACTCCTGGCTTGGTTTCCAACTCTGTAAAACAGAGTTTTTATAGTCAGACCTGCCACCCAGGGGAAGTGCATGGATTCGTGAGTGAGTTAATATGTGAAAAGTGCTTAGAGCAGTTCTTAGCATACAGTAAATTAATAAATGGCAGCTGTGGCCCCAATGGTCACTTGACAGAACATGTGATACTTCTGGTAAATTTAAGGAAGCCTCAGATGGGGACAATCATTATTCATGTTCCTCAGAGACACCATCATCAAGAGGTCCCCAGCCAGGCTCAGTGGCTTATGCCTACAGTAGTTCCAGTGCTCTGGGAGGCTGGGGCAGGAGGATTGCAAGTTGGAGCCTAGACTTGGAAACTTAGCAAGACCTGTCTCAAAATAAAAAATAGAAGAGAGTTGGGATGTAGCTCAGTGCAAAGGCCTCCGGGCCCCTCAAAAAAAAAAAAAAAAAAAAAAAAACCAACCCAAAACAAGACAAGACAAAAACACTTTTAATCATCTGGTAATGCCTTTCTGTATCCTCATAGGATAGCGATGACTATCTACGTTCTCTTCCCATTTCTCAGGTCCCATGTGCTAGAGCATTGGCTTTGTGCTCTGCTCTGTCAATGTTAGCCTATTTAGCACCCAGAAGGCCAATCAACTCCTAGGGCTCAGATGGACCTGGCCACACCCTCTCCAGAGAGCACCGACTCAGATTGACCACGCAGGGCTTTCTCAACCCTGGATACCATGATTGGTTTGCAGCTGGCCATGTGACCTATGCTGGGCCAATGAGAGCCCGACCTTGGCCCATGCTGGCTGCCATTGGTTGAGTGCTCTGTGTCGCTAGTTGTCCCAGTCAAATTTATGCTCGATTCTATTGATCCTTCTCGGTATCATTCTCTTTATAAGGAAAGAGGCTACCAGAAGCCTGATATCAGTCAGTTGTGGTGCACGCCTAAAATCCAAGCACTCCAGGAGGCTGGGGCAAAAAGATGGCAGCTTTGGAGTCTTGTCTGGGCAATTTAGCATGACCCTGTCTCAAGATAAAAAAAAAAGAGGGCTGGGGATGTAGCTCAATGGGGAGTCCCTTGGGTCAATCCACAGCGCCACAGAAAAACAAAAAAAGCTCATTTCAGCCAGGCTTGGTGGTACATTCCTGGAATCCCAGCCACCGCAGGGGCCAGCAAGCTCTAGGCCTGCACAGACAGTTTAGCAAGACTCTGTTTCCAAACACACACGTACATATGCTTGCACACTCACGTGCACACAACACCAAGGCTGATTTTGGTCCGGGTTCTTCCAGTGCCCACTTTCTGATGATGGGCGAAGCCCTCTCATTTGCTAACATACAACTGTTAACTACCAAGTACTGGCAAGCTCTGATAACCGCCAACACCTAAGCCCCTACGTGCATCTGAAATAAAAGCTATTATTCCCATTACGCAGGTATCTGACATCCTGTATGGTTCTGTTTTCGGGAGACAAGGGAATTTGTTCCTTCTCAGCTCCAACCTCATTCACATGTGACCTAGGCAGGTCTTGACTCCTTATCACTGTACCTCAGCTTTGCTACTTCTGAATGGCTGGGATCCTACGTGCCAAGCTCTTTGTACCTTTTGGGGGTTTCTGGGCTCTTTGCACCCCTCTGTCCATACTTTCCTTCCTTCCTTCCTTCCTTCTTCCCTTCCTTCCTTCCTTCTTCCCTTCCTTCCTTCCTTCCTTCTTCCCTTCCTTCCTTCCTCCCTCCCTTCCTTCCTTCCTCCCTTCCTTTCTTCCTTCTTCCTTTCCTCAGTGTGACCCGTTGTCTAGAGACCTGCTGTCAGAACCAGCGGGCCTCCCTCCCTCTGTAACCCAGGAAGGGAGGCATCCCTCAGGCAGGATCCAAAGATGGGTCAACCACCCATCATTGGTGCAAGCCTGTCTGGCCTGGCGAGGGCAGAGTCACTTCTTCTGACCCATGCTGTCAGCTGGGAAAGAAGCTGTTTTCCTCCCAATCTGAAATCGATGGCACCTGGCCTTATGGCTGGGGCTGCAGGGTTTGGAGCCAGGAAATAGCACCCTGGAGTCTCAGAAACACAGGGCAGAACTGAGTTGATGGGCAGCTCTAGAGTCAGTTGGCAAGGCAGAGTTGCAGTGCATGCTGGGAAGAGGCCTAGGTAAGGAGCACCTTCTGGGCTCTGGGTCCCACAAGTGGCTGGGGGTACAGATTTGACAGCCCCATGGGAGTCATCAATTGGGTTCTAGTCCTGGCTCTGACCCTCACCTGCTGTGTGGATTTGGATAACTTTCCCTAGGAGTCAAAGGAGGAGATCCAGCCAAAGATTAGGAAGGACCATCTAGCTCTGCCCTGAAGGATGGAAGTGACGGTATTTCCTCCCATTGGGGTGTGAGCCCCAGGGCAGGCATGGCTCTTGCAGGGGTTCATTCCATGCCCTGGCCCTGCCCCTGCCCTCCCAGAATGTCTGTTGCTGCCCTGTGCCCACACTCTTACCACCACCTCCGCTGGAAGTGTTCCCGGCAAAACCTCGAGATACCTTTCCTCCTCCGTCCTGGGGTCTCTCTCTTCCTAAGGAGGCTGCAGCTCCCCATGGTGTCAGGGATGTAAACCTGAGTCACTGGCTGTCTACAAAGGTGTCTGTAGAGGTCGGAAAGTGGGCTTCAGGAGCCCTGTCATGGTCTCCTAAGTTGGGCTCCAGTATTCACTGGGGCAAAGAACACCAGGCTGACGGTCTCCAGCCCTCAGAGTCAGGGTGTGCTAAGCTGGGAAGGGCTGACATTCTCACCGTGTTTTTTCTCTCTTTTCTGTTCTCCATGTTTTCTTGACCCCTCCTCTTTGCTGCCTCCTACGTTGGCATCTCCTTCATCCCACTCGCTGCATCCTGGTGGCCTTTGCTGTCCAGAGCACAGAGGTCCAACCCTCCAGATAAGGCTCAGGTCCTCTTGGTTCCCCTTCCAGCTAGCCCTTGCTTATCAGCACCTCTGTGCTCCCCAGCTCTGCGGTCCTGACTGGCTGCTCCTGCTTGCAGGGCCACGCTGCTTTTCCTGTGTCTCCTTCCCCTTCCCCTCTGTCGTTTCTCCAGAGCCACACATGTGTCATGTCAGCTGTGGTATGGGGAAGGGGGATGGGCTCCCTTCACCATTCCATAGCACTGACCATGCCTCTCCCCAGTGCCCACCCAGGTCAGGTTCAAGGTAACCTCACAATAGGGGGATTGCTCCACGGAGGCCAGGGGGGTTGCTCCACGGAGGCCAGGGGGATTGCTCCACGGAGGCCAGCGTCGCCTCTCCACATCTGGGAGACCACGAGGCACCTGGGGGCAGGAGTTAGGGCTTTCTCATGCCTTTCCTCAGGGCCTGGTTTGATATTAAAGAGAAAGAGCTGCTCTGTAGCACTACGCTGGATGGGCTGGGTTAGGCCCCTGAGACACACAGGGATTTGTTTAGAACTGGATTAGGTTAAAAGAAGTAGCATAGATTGGCAAGATTTATTCCATGTCAGGTGGGTTAGGCTTGTTTATCTGGGTTCAGATGGATTAAGCTGAGTTTGTTGGGTTGGGCTTGTTAGAAGAGCGGGATTGACCCAGCTCTGTCGGTGTGCTTACATGAAGTGGTCTCTGCAGTTGCACCAGGTTGGATTATTTTGGTGGGGGAACCTGGGTTGGCTTTGTCCGAGGCGGTTCAGTTGGGTTAGGTAAATTGGGTTGGTTGGGATAAGGTAGTTGGAGTTGGCCAGTTAATTGCATTCCAAGAAGGCTACTTTGGGTGGGTTGCCGAGTTGCATCGGGTTGTCTGACTTGGATGGACCAGTTGAATAGGCTGGATTAACTGGTAGATTTTGGGGTCTACCTGGTTGGTTGAGTTGGGCTTGGGTAGATGGGTCAAGCTCATTGCCTGTGGCGGGTTAGATGGTTGGATTGTTGGTTAAGTTGGCTTGAGCCAGGTTACTGGAGTAGAGATGGTAGGATGTACAGGCCCCTTGGGTTTCCAGGACTGGTCTAGCCTAGGTTGAATTGTTGGCTTGTCTGGCTTGGTGGGGTGGCCTGGGTTTCAGGATGGCCTGTGAGCAGCCACAATGCTCTGAGCTCTGCTCAGTCTCCACCTCTGAGGCAGGGTGGTGGGGGTGGTGGGCGCCTTGGCCACAAATAGCTGTGGGGAACACAAACAGTTTGGTCTTCAAAGCCCTTGGTGGCGGCGGCTGTAACTTTCCACCCAGCCCCAACAAGTGTGTCTCTGGGTCTTGCGTTCGGGCCCAGCTGCTGCTTCCTCTGCAGGCAAACCGCA